>PVKB01002080.1:33505-322537 GCA_004027205.1 Ctenodactylus gundi | reverse complement strand
TATATATCCTTTAGGTTACATCTGGGTGGCGTGTTGGTTCCTGATTTGCAGAGGCCAATCAGGCCATATGACGTGTCCGAATGACGTGACTCCGGGGCTGGTCTTTAGCCTACGCGCACGTGCAGTGGCAATTGTTTGCTAATCAGCCGGCCGGATGCCGGCGCCATCTTGTAATGGCGTTTGCAGGCTCTCTACAGGCAGAAACTTAGTTCTAATTAACATTAATGACTCACCTTCCACTAGACCTACTCTAAGTACCCAGGAATCCACAGGGCCTCAGTGTTCTTTGTTGCAACAAAGCCTTGGCTCACTACCGCAAGACATATATGCCTTCCCATATCCCATTCCTGAGCTTTCACACATTATTGCTCATAAACCTGGAGTGTCCTAATATTTCCTCCTCAGAGGAAACCATGCCTATTCATGAAAAGAAAATGCTCATCAGTATTGAAAACCAGATAAACCTACCAAGCACACAGGAATAAAAAAATGCAGGGAAAGTATTCTCAATTTAATTTCAAAGTCACAACAAAGTGGATCATTGCGTACTTCCTTTCTAAATTACCAAACCGTAGAAAGCAAAGGAAATCATCACAGAATTTTAAGGATGTTTTTTGAAAATTATCTTTTAAAAAATCTTTAATCCTTTTTTAACTGAATTAATTAGAACTTTTGTGGGAGGAGAAAAGGATTCAATTGTCTAGTAGGCCGTTCTAGAGACAAGAACTAGAAGGTACAAATCACCTTTCTCTCTTGCTAACACCGAACACTTGAGACTGGATAATTAAAGAGGTTTATGTAGCTCAGGCTTCTGGGGCTGGGATGTCCTGTATCTAGGCAACATGGAAAAGGACATAATTTGGCAAAATAGTGTAAGATACTAGCTTAGGTTCATGTTCCTCTTTTTTTATTTTTCTGTTTTCTCTTTTTTTCTTCTTTCCTTTCTTTGTCTTTCCTTTCCTTTTTCTTGTTACAATACTAGAGATTAAACCTAAGACATTCATACTGAGCTACTTTTTTTTATTTTAAGACAAAGTCTTTCTAATTTGCTAAGTTGCCCAAGCTGAGCTTCAACTTGAAATTCTCCTGGCTTTTCTTCCCCGAGGGCTCAAGTTATAGGACCACATCATTATATTCAGCTGCTCTTACTAAGCCACCAACCCCATCACAGGTGTGATGACCTGCTAACTCTCTAATTCATGACCTGATCTAATCTTAACTATTTCCCAAAGGCCCCACCTCTAAATACTATTAATAGGCGAATTTTGAGATTAAAGTTGCCAACACATAAACTTTTAAGAGTACATTCAGATTATAGCAGAAGGAAAAATAACATTTTGGTTGAGAGATACAGCCAACAGGCACCTTCACCAAGTGACAGTTTCGCATCACTGTTGGCGTCACACCAGGATCATGTGCCTCTGACAGGATGTGATGAGAAATGCCCTTCCCTCTATAGTTTTCTTTCCAAAAATCTATAAGCTCCATCAAACCAGGAGAAAAATAATCAGACAAACCTGGAGTGGAAGACATCCTATGAGATACAATTAGTAATTGAAGTTGCCAAAGTCAGAAAGCACAAAGAATGCAGTTGGGTGTGCAGCCCTGAATGTGATACCCAGCAACATACACAGACACACACAGACACACACACACACACAGACACACACACACACTTAAAAAAGGTTGACCGAGAAACTACCATAGACCACAGAAGTCTGGGTGACATGAAGACCATATGTCATGTAGTATCCTAATTTGGATCCTGAAATGAAAAAAAAAATTTTTTAACAAAAACAATTGGAAAACACATAAAATCTGAAGTTAGGCTAATAGTAACATAATGTCCATAGAGAAAATCACTGTGCTATCCTTTAACTTTGATATAAATCTACAACTATTTCAAAATTAAAAGAGCAAATAAAAAATTTAAATCAAAAAGATGTTTATGATTGTCTCAATAGACACTGGAGATTTAAGCCCCCAAAATAGAGTTTACAGGGAGTGGCTTCGATGCTTGTAGGATCCTTGGGATGGACTATTCTCTGAGTCTCAGCCAGGATTTAAAAGACCCAGAGCTTCACCTAGTGGGAGCGAAGATAGGAGCAGCCGTGGCTTTATCCTCATGACGGAATGGAAACCTAGCGAAGGCAGGCCAAAGTCAGGCTCCAGTTTTGGAACCCAGCACCTACCTACTCTCTTCTTCTTCTTCCTCTGCAAATTTTTATTAGGGCAAACCCTAAATTGCTCTATGAAAAGTGTAGAGCATCTTGTATCCTCACATAAAACCACTTTTGTCTAAACTGCCTCTATAATTCCTGCCCTCGTTAAGTACCACAGCACTCTCCCCTCTCTGTTGGTCTCAAGCGCACTTTGGGTATAATTCCCTGGATATGATCTCTCTCCTGTGCCTTCCCATGCACACACCTGGCAGAGGAAACTCTGTAACATGACCCAGTTTATCCTCCAAGCCTTCTACTCTATTAATTATAGACAACTCATTTTTCATCATCACCTTCAGTCATTAAGAATAACCTAGTTGCTGGTTTTCTGCCTGAAACCCATATTTTGATTTGCACGTGCATGCAACTGTTGGGGGAAAGAGAACTTTAAAATCAGCAAAAAAAAAAAAAAAAAAAAAAAAAAAGGAATGAAGAAATTTTTAAAAATAAAGTGTACCGGCTGTCCTTTTCAGCAAATATTAGCTATATTATGTATGTCCTTCTGAGTGCTTGTGCTTTTCATAGTTACTGACCTATTTTACTACTCTGCAAGTTGTAGGAAACTGACAGCAATGTGAATGACTCTTACCCCTAAGAATACAAATGAATTTGTTTACAGAGGAGGCAGTTGACCATTACTCAGGTGGTATTAACTAGTTTTGCATCCATTAGAAAATTTGTATTAGTGTTACTAATTGTTTACATAGGTGAGTTTTTTGTATTCTCTTTTGAACTGGTAGCATCATTGTACTGGCTTTTTTTATTAATTAACAACTAATTAAAATAATTGCTAAGTGTTAAATTTTGTGTTTCCAATAGAGTTAGAATTGTTCATCTTCCATAAAAAAAAACCCTTGTTTTAACACAACCCATTCTCCTCAGATAAAGAATCAAAAATATTACCTAATATGTGTATTTGAAGGCATCCTGCTTTGCCATGAACAGCTGAATCTCATACACTGGGAAAACTTAACCCTACACCCCAAAATTCCAGTTTCAGCAAGAACCATGCAAAACAATCAAACATCAAGGGAACACTTTAGTTTGAATAACAAGTACTTTAAGGATAACAAGGGTGAACCAAAAACCTTAGAGCTCCTGCCAGCAACCTGCTCTGTACAAAGCCTCTGGAGGAGTTAGAAGGCCGTGAGAGATGGCGGAAGGCATGAGGGAGGTGAGGGAACCCCAGTTTTGTCTGAGGTGGAATTTGTTGTTCCCCAGATGGAGGAGGCTCTGTATTGATTTTAATTAGCATTAGTGAAGGAATAGTCATACCTGCTGCATTAGCACATGGAAGTAAATGGAAAGGATTCATGCTAGGCTGAGTTTACAGATACCCGGCACACTTCCTGTTGAAAGGGTGGGATGGTTTCAGCCTAAGCTGGAAGCCCCGCCATACTTCGTTCCGACTATGCCACACTACAGCCATACTGTAGCCAGCTTTGCAGGTGTGGATTTCAGATGTTGCTGTTCATTTCATTAGCAAAACCCTCAGCAGCCTCTTGATGCGCTATTTGCCCACATTAAAGATGGATGTGAGCTCAGACCACAAGTAACAATGGCTTCAGAGTCCTTCTGCCCCAAGCTTCTCCTCTAGGCTTGCAATTTCATAGTTAGTCTTAAAGAAATTATGCCGTGTTCAACCATGATGAAAGAAACTTTTTTTGCAATAGTTTATTCTCATAAGGTTTGTACTCATCTACCTGAGACAATTTCCATACCAAAATGTAACCACAGTACATTTTTCTTCCAGATGGAATATCATGATGTTTGCTAGGACCTGCTTCAGAACATGTCCTCAAAATCTCTGTGTTGAGCAGTACCTGCCCTTCCCTTCATATTGAAATCCATTCACTATCTTTCATGAAACATCATTTCCTTTTCACTCTAAGCATTTCAGAGACTTGAGATGTGATTTGCATCCATATGCAAAAAGAAGCTAAATTGATAATTCTATTTTAACATGCATCTTTTTACTGTTTTAGAAAACTCTCACGAGTATTATGCAATGTCGCTTTTGGACACATGTCTTTCCCTCAATTGTTTGTTTGAATGAAAGAATAAGGTCCTTCCTTACAGGCTCTGACAGCTTCCTCATGTGGAAGTCAGTCTCACTGTGCTGCAACTATTCTCCAAGATCACTGTCATCAGTAGGACCCATTCTATCCTTAAACTCTATGCTGCAAGCCGGTACTGGACCAGTAATAATAGCAGTGTGGAGTGGATGAACAGGTGTTCTATTAGAACTCTGGGCAACATCTAGACTTTGGCGTGGATGTATAAGACTTAAGGACTTGGTTATTCTGTTGAGTATCCACCTTTTTAAAAATGAGAGGGTGTACATCAGAATGGGCACAGGTTCTGCAGCCTGGATCCAAGAGCTGCCTTGACCGTGTTTCACAGCTGCATGATACTGAGCCATCTCCTGAGCCTCATCTGCCCCATCTGTGAGATGGAGCTAAAAAATAATACTGATGTCATAAAGTTTCACAGATAATGAAGTGGATTATGTGAAGCTTTTGAACGAGTGCCTGACACACAGTTAACTTTTCAATGGCAACAAAAAAATTTCATGGGAAATGCAATACTGTCCAATACTATGCAACACTTCTGATTTTCTACTTGAAATGATGGTCTTTAATAAGGATAGACCAACTCACTAAGGAATCTTCACATAAGCTACATCTTTAAGATACAGAAGCCACCTCCCAAATGGGGAATATTGAGGCTTGGCTCTGGAATGTCCCCCAAAAGTCTCTTGTATTTGGACGCTATGAATTATCTGTGGAACCACATGCTGTTAGGGGATGGGAGCCTGGTCTGGAGGGGTGGGTTATAGCTGTGTGAAGGAGGACAAGCTTGTGGTACATCATATATTACAGTTGTGTGGTGGATAGGGGCTTAAGTCTGTCGGGGGCAGGACACTGGGACAGGACCTGGAAGGATGTATGCTACTTCCTTCCTTCCCTCTTTCCTTCCCTTTCTTCCTTCCTTCTTTGCTTCCTTCCTTCCTTCTGGGACTTGGCTTTCTGCTTGCAATGCCACGAGGAGCTGCCTCCACCTCCATCCACCTTCACCATGTGCTTCCACTCTTGCCAGCTGCCCGTGGATTGACTGTGACCCCCTGAAACTATGAGCTAAAATTGAACCTTTCCTCCTCTAATCTGTGTGTGTCAGGCATTGAGTCACAGCAACCAAAAGGTAACTAAGAAGGGGGTGGGTGGGGGATGAAGTGAAAAATTGGGCAGGTAAAATATTAAGGTTTTTCAGTTTTAAATTAAAACTCACTGATTAATTTTGTAAATATAATAGGGACTTAGAGGTTGCTTTTGTGAAAAACACTGACTCCTCACTTAGGTCTGCAGATGTCCTACAGGTAACAAAAAGCAGGATAACAGTTTGGCATCTCTGTCTTCATATGGCATCTGTCAAATGAGCTTGAGCACTTTGTTACCTTAGTTTGAGTCAGATTCCTGCTCAGCTCTGCACACGGACACATTAATCATTTAAGAGGTATTCATCTAAAACCAGTAATCCTCCCTCCTTAAGGCCAAAGACACCAAGATAAGAGTAATAAAAAACTTTAAAGTTGGACAGGGGGATCATAGTCAACAGATTGTCATCTTCTGGCTTTTACAAGGTCCTGTTTCACATTCCCAGAACAGCACCTAGAAGTTTATAATCTCTGGCCTAAATCTGAAGGTGGATCTGCCTGTTGACCAACTCACTGCGTCTGGCCTTTCTGACTTGTCCTTTCTCTGAACCATTCACACCTGCAGTCACCTTGGATCACACAAATAGCAAATCTGGTGGATTGACATCTTATAACAAGAGTCAACCCCCACCCCGCACCCCCTGCCCCAAGCAGCAGCAACTTCCTTATCCCCGACAACACTCTTGCATGATTCGTGATATAACCAAGACCCAGAGCTGTGCACAGCCCCAGCCCTGCCTTTATCACTTACCCTGGAGACGAGGCTTGGCACGAGGGTCCCGTTGTGGTTCTGTGTGGCCACACCGAATAAAGTCCTGCCGTGCATTTCTCACCACCTGTCTCTTGCTAGGTCAGTTGGGTGAGTGATCGCTGGGACTCTCGGAGTCAGACCTCTGCTCTCAGACTCCAATGAAACTAACAGGGCTTATGGTATAGACAGAAACTGAAGCTTGAGGCCTTCAGCTCAGGGTCTACATTAGCTCTAAGTGGCTCGTCATGCATTGGGGGTTGGAGGTGGGGACGGTGGTGGGCTTGAAGGTCAGCAGGTGCAGGTAAATAGGAGGAATGACTTCTAATGCTTCCTGACACAATAGGGTGACTGTGATTGGCAACACTTTCCTGTATATTTCACAATAGCTAGCAGGGAGATTTTTGAATATTCTCAACACAAAATGATTAGTCATTGAGGGTGTAGATACATCAGTTACCTTTATCTTCTCATTACATATTCTAAACATGTATCAGAATATCCCACTGTACCCTATCAATGTGTATAAATATTGTGTACCAATTAAAAGTAAAGAATATTAAAGATGTTTTCAACTATGTCTCTGAATTCTTGGAAGGTTCTTTTTTTATGATTGCAAACCTTTGATTTCTCTGACTTAGTTAGCACTATCCCCACGTAGCCCACCCAAAGTTGTCAAAATAATTTCCCACTTCAGGAATCCACGGGCACTCCACAGCTAGTCCGACCAACTCCAAGCACCTGCTGTCCAAGCCTTTGCTCCATTCTGCCTTCTCCAGATTCATCCCTCCTTCTTGCTTTACTCTTCCGGCCCATCCCTGCTCATCCTGCTTCCGATGCCATATAATAGCCCCCCTCTCCCCTGGGCTCCTCCTCTCCTGCCTACCCCCTCTTCTGTCCCTGGCTGCCAATGCAAACTGAACACACACCACTAGCCACAGCTCTTCTGCAAGGGCCATGGGCTGGAGGGAAGCAGGAGGAAAAGACGGAGACGGGTGATCCAAAGTTCAGTGCAAGGAAGCTACCCTAGCAGTGGGGCAGCAAGATTCTGGCCACGGAGAAGAGTGGCTGTGCTCTGAGAGCTGGGACCAAGAGGGAAGCAGAGGAAGCTGCTATGGCACTGACCTGGGAAGCGCAGGAGTGACACAAGCAGCACCTGCCCTGGAGGTGTGGCCTTGGCTTCTCTTTTCTGTGTTAAGAGCCAACTGATGGGTGATAGGTTATGCCTTGAGGTCAAGATCTGCTTTAAAGGGGCAGAACTGTGTCTTTATAATCCACTGAAATACCCCCATCACTTACTGGTTTTTTTTTTTTTTTTTGCCTTTTTTGTACACGTGAAATACTTCATATACTTTGCTAGTTCATTTTACCGTACAGGATCTGTCCCACTTTATTCCTTTGCTTGGCTGTGATTTCTTTGAGATGAGAAACTACCTTTTCATTTGGTTGCAACAATTTCAAAATCCATTTTTGCTGCAGGCAAAAGAAAATGTGATTGCAGTGGCTTAAAACTTAGATGTGTTGTGGTTAGGCTCTGGAGTGTCCCCCAAAAGTCTCATGCATTTTAATGGAACCATGTGATGTTGGTGGATTGGGGTCTGGTCTGGAAGGGTGGATTGCAGTTAAGTTAGGATTAACGGTGTGTAGTGGCCACACCTGGATGCAGGAGGGACTAATTACTGGGCGGACCTGAGAGGATACATAAGCTGCACCTGCCTTCCTGGAGGACTGGGGCTAGTCTCAACTAGCCTCAGCTTGTCTTCCTGTTGGTCCGGGGAAGCTGTCTCCACCTCTCTCTCTGCCATGTACTTTGGTTGTTGCCAGCCACCCCTGAATGGACTGTGACCTTCGAGACTGTGAGCTAAAATAAACCTTTCCTTTCCTAGATTTGTGGGTGTCGGGTATTGAATCACAGCAACGAAAAAGTAACTAAGACAGTGTTGTCCTTAACAAGTCTGGAGGCCATCTGATGAAGTTATAGAAATTGACTCTTAAGGAGTTAGGATGTTTCTACCACCCCCTTTACCACATTGTCACTATGTGAATCAAAAATGCCCCCAAAGTCTCATGCACTGGGAATGTGATGGGCTGGGGGTGCTGCACTCACGGTGGATTACTCCGTTGATGATTTCACTGCGTGGTATTAGGAGGTGGGGCCTCGTTAAAGGGGTAGGTCTCTGGAGACGCGGCCTGGAAGAGTGTAGGCTTGCCTCAGGCTTCTCTCTTTCTGTTTCCTGTCCGCACGCCAGGAACAGACTTCCTCCAGCTGGGCCTTGTGGTGCTTCTCCACCATTGCCAGCCACCACACAAGTGCTGAGACCTCTGTACTGTGAGCCAAAGCCAAGCTCTCCTCCTTTGAGAGGCAAATGCTAGCCATGGTGTCCCAGCAGCCAAGACATGACTGGAACCAGGGCAGCTGAACATGGACTAGGAACATGCCACACAATAGCCTCCATCTCTTCAGCTTCTGTGCCTCCAAGTATTATAACTATTTTCCAAGCAAAGCTCTTGGTGTTTTCCTTTTTTTTTTTTTTTTAAGCCAAAGATTTCAGAAGTTCTACCTAGTCTCCATCAGTATCTCATTAGCCAAAACTGGCAATCGGAGCCATTTAGACTAATTGCTAGCCAGAAGAAACGACTCAATTTGAAGACTCAGCACATGGCTCTGTAACCATGACTCTAAACTACCTTTGCCAAAAGGTGACTCTGAATTTTACCTTGTGACTCGGGAGCATGTCTTACCTGAGATCAACGCACTTGCACAGTTGTGTCTAACACTTAGATGACATCTACAGGAGCCTCCTAAATGTCATCCAGTGTTCCTAAGCAGGTGTATGAAATCTTACTCTGCCCTTCCAAGAACCTATACCAGAAGTAGAAGCTGTTAGTAGACCTATTGACTGATTCAACAGATGTGCGAGTAACAGGGACAAAAAAGTGAAGGAACTAGCCAAGATTACACAGCTAACAAGTGATAGAACAGGACCCAGGCCAACTGGTCACCTAGCCCATGTACACTTGCCCCGTACTATCTCCTTGCTCCTCATCTGTCTGCAAAAGGACCAGCAAAGTTGGCTGAGTGAACGGATGAATGAATAACTGAATCAAGGAACTCACATTCCTCCCAAAGAAAATCTGAACCGCTAGGGGCTCCCAGGGTTGTCTGAAATCACCGCTCTCCATCCATCTTCCTAACGAGGTCGGAGTGTTATAACATGTACAGAATTTATTTCAGCTCATTGTGCTCTTCGGGGGAAGAAAATCTTATGTTCTTGCTGAATTTCCTGCATAACAGAAACTAAGAAAAAAGTCTGCAGAAGTCTGAGCTTTATCAGCAGACTGAAGTAAAAACAATTGTACATACATGTGAGTCTTGGGCCAAAAAATGAACAAAATGTAAAGCATGTCCAGACTGCAGCAGAATCCTTGAAAATTCTAGTAGCGTGTCCTGGGCCCCAGTAGGAAAGGAGGGAAGAGGGACCACAGGTCATCAGAGATTAGAGAGCTGAGTTGTAGTTACTGTCCCAACACAGAGAGGACTCCAAGGCTGCAGATGTGAGATGCCAGACTTCCAAAAGACAATTAGGCAATTCTGCCAAACATCTCAATATTTTGTCTACCGGCGCAAACATCTAGACTGTGAATAAGCATTGAACTCTTCTGGTTTCAGATCGAGATTTGGCACCGCTGCAAATGTAGCAATAGCCTTCCAAAGAACTCCCAGCAGGCACCGAGAGTGCCTCCCAGCGGAGACCCAGGACAAGTCTAGGTGGTCATCATGTGGCTTGCTAAAATAGCTTCCATGTGAATTTTATCTATTTTAACATTGCCAGATTTAACCAATAAAAATGTAGGATGCCCAGTTCAATCTGAATTTCAGATAAACAGAGAATAAATTTTTAACATAAGTATGTCCCAGACTTGATTGCACTGAACATCCTGTATTTTACCTGGCAGCCCTTATCTTTTAGGACACATTAACCAGTCACGTTTATGTCACTGTGTTCCGTCCTCAGCAATAAAGATGGGGCCGATTCTCCTTTCCTTGCATGCCCAGCCATACACAAGTGAGAAAGCAGTTCGAGTGGCCGTCAGAGGTTAGGAGGGGTTTTCTCAGCCCTGCCACTAAGCTTGTGCAACCCATTTTCTTTGCCTCCTCCAGAAAACACAGGCTGAAACTCTGAAAACATGAACTCATCGATCACATCCCTCTGAATCACATGAAAGGCTAAACAACGTCACACGCTTGGCCACTTCTAACCCTCATCACAGCCTTAGGATGGTTCACTCCGACAGGTGAGGAGTTTGAAAGGTCAACAAGGTTACCAAGGTGCCGGCCCTATTAACAGCAAAGCTATCATTTGCCCCCTATTTTCTACGATTTTGGATCCACATGGCCCTGATGGGGCAAATTGTATGTCAGCAACAGTGACTTCCTTAAGATGACAAAAGCAAGAATCAGAGGAAGAGCCCAATTCCTCTGTATTTGTCAGCTCTCCTGCTGTCAGACTCACAGTCATAGCTACTCGGGAGGTAGAGGCAGGAGGATTGCAAGTTCAAAGCCAGCTTGTACAACTCAGTGAGGCCTTGTCTCCAAATATAAATAAGGCTGGGGACATAGCACTCCAGGGCTCAGGCCCCAGTACAGGAAAGAAAAGACCCTGTGATAATCAACTTATAAAGACAAAAATGTTACGCTGACTCACAGTTTTTGAGATTTCAGTCCATGATCAGAGGGCTCCATCACGTACGGCAGGAGGACTTGGCAGAGCAAATCTCACCTCATGGCCAGGAAGCAAAAAGACAGAGGAAGAGGCCAGATGCCCACAATCCCTATTAGGCACACCGCTAATAATCTAAGGTCCTCCCACAATGCCCCACCTCTCAAAGCTTTCACCACTTTCCAAAACACACTCCGGGAACAGGCCCTTAGCCCATGAACTGCCAGTGGATGTTCAGCATCCAAACTCTAGCACTCCTGAAAGCCTTCAGACCTAGAAGACCACTTGGTTCTGGGAAAAGAAGAAACATGTTCCCAGGTAGGATGAAAGGAGGAGACAGGGGCTACCAAGCTGATCCCGGGAGAACAGGGCCGGAGCGCATAGCAAGCGCTTTCACCGAGGAAACGTCAGAAGAGCTTTCTGAGCGGTTGTCACAGATGCTGCCTCCTTTCCTTGGCCTCTCCCGAGTTCAAGCCCATGCCTCCTCACGTATTCCTAACCCTCTAGCCGGTTCTGCCAAGCTACAGGATCAACAAATCAGCAGCAGTATTGCACTGTAAATCCCTGAGCTCCACCACTCTGCCGAATGCACGCCTGAGCTTTGGGAAGCCACTCAGGAGCCACTGTGTTCACAGAGCCCTCCAAGTTTGCAGAACTTGGACTCCAATCCTCACACTAGTCACATAAGGCTGCTCACCTTATAAGGAGTTTGAAGGCCTGTCTCCATTTAAAGATGTGGACATCAGGAGCCACGGCTCCTAAGCAGGTGTCCAGATTCGACGCTGTGGGCTCTTCTTACCACACTTTTGTAGTTGACTGGCCAGCATGACACACTCTCGCCTGAGAGGATGACAATACTCAGTGGCTATAATGACTACTTTTGGGTATCAATATGACCGGGCTAAAGGATAAAACATTACGTCCAGGTATTTCTGTGAGGATCATTCTGAGAGAGATCAGCGTAGAGTTAGTAGACTGTGAGTGAAGCCAACACAACCCGGGAAGAAGGCATTTCCACTCGGTTGGGCGACTGCGTAGAACACAAAGGTGTCATAGGTCAGAAAGCTAACTCTGCCTTACATTTCAGTTTAGAGTAAGGCTTTTACTACCGTCCTGCTCTTAATTCTCAGACCTTCAAATTCACAATTGTCGCACTACCGGCTTTCATGATCCTCCAGCTTGCAGATGCAGGAGATGGACGCGCCAGTCTCCACTGGGAGATCCAGTCCTACAGTAAATCTCTTTTTCAGATAGAAAGGTAGATGGTAGATAGACAGGCAGACACATAATGACAGACAGATGTTAAATAGATAATACGTAGATAGATGAGAAATAGAATTCATAGAGACGGTAGAGACCAATGTCCTAGTTCTCTGAAGAATCCAGACTAATACAATTACTGGTACCTATAGAGACAAATATCCACACACAAGAAAATTTCACAACAAAGTAGGAAATACACAGTGGCCATTACCTGGAGCCTCCCTCTATGGCTGAGGAGAGGGGTGGGTTCTACAAGAATCCCAGTAGGCACAGAGCTGACTCCTGTCCAAGCACAGCGAGACTCAGCTAAAACCAACTGTGAGTGCAAACAACTCTGTTAGAGTTACACTCTCTCTGGGAAACTGCTTTTCTAAAACAAAAACAAAAATATCACTTTTTAAAATCTCACTGGAGGCAGAAAAATACTCAATTTCAAGCTCATAATTTTTGTTAAGAAAGTAGAGAACTACAGGAACCAGAATGCAGAATGCAGCACAGGACCCATTTGTTTATTAATTAAAAAATGGACAAAAGAATAATCCGCCTTAGATCTCCCGGCAAAGACTGCAATTTATCCTGTACACAGCAAACCTCCAAGGCATGCTTTGTCACCTGATAAGGGGACGCAGAGAGCAGTGATGCAGAGGCCCACCTCTGGGGGCGAGAGATTAGCTCTAAGAGTTTAAGTAAAGAGGAGCCAGCTATTCTGGGAGTCAGATAACAACACTATTTTCAATTTTCCTTCCGTCTGGGCAGCAGCCATCCCTCTGGTTTGAGAATAATCATAGTTCCACACTGCTTATTTCCCAGTTAGATTGCATTAAGACTTACTGCAGCATTATCCACAACAGTCAAGATATGGAAGCAACCCAAGTGTCCTTTGACAGGCTGTAAAGGTAAATGCAGGCTGGACCTACAATATTGAAGGAGAAAGAGAAAGCCCTGTTATTTCCAACAACACAGAGAAACGTGACGATAATCATTAGCAAAATAATCCATACCTAGAAAGAAACTCTGTAGGTTCACACTTTCAGCGGCATCTGAAGTTCTCACACTTAGAAGCCAAGAATAGAACAGTGGTTGCCAAAGATGACAGAAATGTTGGTATAAATTATTATAAAGGTCAGTTAGGTAGAATAAAGGAGTTGTTTTGTCAGTTTGTTTGTTTGTTGGGTTTCTTCATTATTGTTATTGTGCTTGTTCTTTGCAATACTGAGAGTCGAACTCAGGGCCTTTGCACTGACTACATTCCCAGCCCTATAGTGTATCTTTGTTTCATGGCTTGTTCTCTCTCTTTAAGCCATTTAATTGCTCAGCCTGGGCTCAAACGTGCAGACCTCTCACCCACGGCTTCCAGAGATCTGGGATCTCAGGGGTGCGCCACATAAGATGAGCACATTCTGAAGGTTTAGCGTACGGCACAGTGAGTACAGTTAACAATACTACATTGTGTATTTAAAATGTGTGGAGAAAGTGGCCCTTATGTTAATGTTCTTACGAAAACAACAATGATAACAGGGGCAGGAGGAAACTTTGGGAAGTGATGGGTCTGATTATGGTAACAATACACACTTATCCCCAAACTCACCATGTTGTATTTACACATGTATTAAACATGTGAGTCTTCACTTACAGCGACAATACGCCAATAAAGTGACTTTAAAAAAAGAACGCAGAGTTCTGTTGGTTTCGTTCAGCATCACTGGGAATGGGACAGTGGCTTTTCTCTGTCCTTACTTCTCATTGTTCCATACAGGAGGAATGCCGGCTGATGTCCCTGAGCTTGTTCTGTGTGTCACATAGTCAGGTGCCAGGGGGCAGTCTCACTGTGTTACACTATTTTATCTCTGTGACCACCTGCTAAAGAAACTGAGCTCCAGGACAGTGAAGCAGGGGCTGGAGGAAGGGCACAGCAGTTAAAGCTAGCAAGTACAAGGGCCTGGGTTCGAGCGTGGTGGCACACACCTGTAACCCCAGCACTCGGGAAGCTGAAGAAGGAGGATTGCCATAAGTCAAGGTAGCCTGGGCTCCGCAGTGATCTCAGGACCAGCCTATGCAACGCGTGCTAGCCCAGAACACCACCTGATCCATGATCCATGCTCCTCTTGGGGGAGAAGCCAATTCCCTACCTCTGGGAAAAGGGAGACACAAAAGACCGCTACAAGGTTAGCTCCCGCCTACAGCGAGACCCAGCAGTTCCCCAAATCCGAGGGAAGTGAGGAGGCGTGAGAGGAGGCAGACTACCACCAGGTCTCAAGTTGTACAGACACATTGATCAACGGTAACCAAAGTACTGGGTTAGTCCTCAGAAAATCATTGCCACCCAGTAAGCTTACACCGTAAGTGTCTCACTCTCTATGTGTTATTTCTCCACACTCATTTTCTTGCTCTAGGAAGTAGATTTATTTCCTGGTCCTACAGTGATAATACCAAGTGAATTACTGTAAGAGAACAAGAGAACTTTCAATTCTATCAGCCTTAAACACTATCCCATGCCAAGTTACCTCCTCTCCTTTGATCACCAGCTCCATTGTTGACCCCTGCTGAGCCTCCCAGAAGCATCCATTTTAAGTTGCTAACATCCCCCCGCCCAGTAACCTCTCCCATCACTTTCCCCACTTGCATCCACAGCCTACTTCACTAACCAAAATTCTTCTATTTATTATATTTATCATCTGTCCTCACTCCTCAACCAGAAGGTGACCTCCACTGGGTTGGAGCACTGGCTTGTCTTTTTACTCACTATTTCCTCATTCTTTAAGATAATGCACGGTATAAAAATACTTCTCAGTAGCTGTTCATTAATCAGTAACAATGTGACTGTTACGCCAAATGGTCAATGTGACGGGCTGCAGCCACCCAGAGAATTAGTAAAGCACACTTCTGGAGGTGTCTGGCAAGGTCATGGAGGCGTAACTTCCGGTACTCTATTCCACGCCTGGTCTCTAATTCTCTGCTGCTATTCCTTTGCTCTACTTCCCAGCTGTCATAAACTAAACAAACGTATAATAACTGAACCCCCACGTGCTTCTACATTTCTGCCTCTTGGCCATGGACTAAATTTCTGATACCATAATCCAAATTAAACCTCTTCTCCTTTACGTTCTAGGTATTTGGTATTTGGTCCAGCAATGGAACAACTAGCCAATACAGAAAATTGGTGTCAGAGGGACAGAGTCGTTGGTGTGACTGTTCCTAAGCATGCGGCTCAGAAGTCTTTGGTACCAGTTTGCCAATGAGGTTTGGAAAGTTTTGGATATGTGGGCCATAGAAGCAGAGGCTGATGGGTAATTCCAGTTGGAGCAGAATGCCAACAGGAATGTGGACAGTAAAGGCCTGGCTCACGAGGTTTCAGATGGAAACTCTATTGAGAATTGAACTAAAGGTCATGTGTGTTACATTCCGATAAAGAACTTATCTACATTTTGCCCATGTCCTGAGACTTTGCAGAAGGGTGAGTTTAATGGCTGTGGACTAATCCGGCAGGGAAATGTTCAGGGAAGCCCGCCATTCAGGATGTGGCATGGGCACTGCTGAATACTCTTAACCAGATTTATATTAAGAATCAGGGAAGGGGAAGCAAAGTGAAAAAAAAAATTAATTGGGGCCCAAGAGAAAACATGTATAAAGTTGCTGAAGAAATTAGTACCATTCAAACGAGACAGGAAAAAAAGAGAGATACATTGAGGACATCTCAGAAATCAGCCGCAACCTACATACTGTAGGCGCAAGGGTGCAAAGCTACAAAGCTTTTATTTGGAAAGAGAAAGAAGCCTATATGTCCTGCTCAAGAAGGGACACCTAGGTTTCTCAGAATTCATTTTATTGTGCTCAGCTATTCAGGCACTCATACGCCACTGTGGCCATTGTCCTACAGGCTCAGCTACTACTCAAGCTGGTGGCATACATTGTGCTTGTCTTTAGGTATCCAGAGTGCAACAGTAGTGGAATCATGGAGGTTTCCATCCAGATGTAAAAGGAAAGCCTAGCAGGCCAGTCAATGTATTCCTGTGTAAACCCAAAGGTACAGTGCAGACCCCAGGAAGTTGGAGATGTCAGCAGTGTGGAATATTTATTGAAGAAATCTTCAGATTGTAAGCAAAACCATCCAAGAGAGATGTTATGTGAACTGCAACTCATAAGGCCACAGTAATGAGGCTGCCTAAGCCCTCTGAAACTCACAACTCACCATTGTATGCCCCAGATACTGGATAGGGAACTTAACTTTTTCTCTTCCAGGTCTCAGCCTTGCTTTGGTCTAATTCTTTTCCATCCCCATTCCTCTCTTTTAGAATAATAATGTTTACTCTTCATCATCACATATTAAAATATGTAACTTGCTTCTTTAATTTTACAGAAATTTACAGCTAAGAGTTTATCCTGGGTCTCAGGAAAGACTTTGAACTTGGACGTTTGAGAAATGTTGGAACTGTTGAGATTTTGAGGGAATTACTGTGGTTTTGCTGTATGCAAGAGAATTTGAACATTTTGGGAGGTATTATTAACTCATATTGTGGGGTTTTTTTTGGTTGTGGGGGGTTTTTTGGTAGTATGTGTGGTTTGGGGCGATGTGCTCGGGCATCAAGTTGACAAGCAGTGAAATGTGACAATCAAAGTGGATTGCAAGTTTGCGCGACTTGAGACTCACGTAGAAGCAGGAAAGTACACTTTTGGGTGTGCCCAGGTGGGTCACGGAAGTTCAACCTTACGTACCATATCCATCCCCAGACCCCTCCCTCTCTAACACTCTTCCACTTTCTGCCCCAGACACTAGGAAGTGAACAGCTTTGCTCTGCCATGCCCAGCTGCCATTATCTTCCTGTCATGGAGCCAGCTGACAGGGAACTGAATCCTCTGAAACCATTAACCAAATCATTTGCCTCTTCCATCAAGGCTGTCAGATATTTGGTCCCAGCAATGTGTAAGCTGATCAATATCAATGATTCATTGGTAATCATTATCAATCAAAAGTGATAAATAAGTACTGATACCCAAGCTAGGAAAAAGAAAAAAACTGATGCACTCAGAGGCTCATAGCATTTTTAGAAGTCCCTCAGGATTCTACTCTGCTCATAGCACTGAGTGCCCTGCTCTGAGGCAAAAGGAAACTCACCTAAATACCTAACCCCATGGTATGTGTTTATTCATGCTGGCAAGAGGAAATACATTTGTTTTTTTTTTTTTCTACTCCTATGAAATCGTCTATCTCATAAGCAGCACCAATGACGGAGACAGGTCACACAGATGCATTCACTGACACCGTGAAGAACAAAGAGCCTCTCCTCATCAAATTGTGATGACAAAATGAGGGAAAAACAATTGAGGTTCCAGGAAAAGGGAGCGTTTTGTACACGGACAGCCATCTTGAAAGGCCAGAGTAGACGTAAAATTGCAAACAAGACACCAGAACACGTCACAACGAATCACAGCAGGGGAAAGTATACAGAGAGACAGAAGGAAACTGTATCTCAGGGCTATGACGTCAGTTCCAGAGCACAAATCTAAGGGTGGGTAAGAATGAGATGAGCAGTCTTGAAGGAAACAACGGGTTTTCCCTCAGACAGATGGTTAAAAATATATACCAAATTCTGAAGCGGGGCCTCACCACACATTGACCAAAGCTCCACCCAGGGCTCTCTCCAGGCCTGGCCAGCTATGATTGGCTGCTCTGCACCCTAAAAATACAAGTTGAGTGTAAGTAAGTGTTCTTTTCTATTTTATATAACATAGCAACTTAGAAACTATTAAAAAGGAGAGAGGACCACTGTGACCAGAAATGCCCTCTTTATAGCATAAATGCATCTTGCCCCAGCCATCCCTCCCTATGGTGTTATCTCACCAGAATCTGTGTCATTCTCTACCATCTGATTTATCCCCTCACAGGCTGTCAAACTCAGAAACACTCCAATAAAACATTCCCTCTCTTGGTTTTTGTTTTCCTTTCAGAGATTATCTCTCTACTCCTATTACTGCTCTTGGCATAGGACATGCACTTACAAGCTTAAAAAGGAAAGGAAAGAAAACGCAGGCCATTTCAAAGAAAAATAGTTTGGAACTCCAAAACTACCTTAGGGTTCCATACATGTATGAGATCAATCAAATTTCCATTAACCGACTGATGGATGAAGAGAAGGTGACATATATACACAATGGAACAGTATTTGGCTATTAAAAATCATGAAATCATGTGACAATGTGGATGGACCTGAAAGACGTCAGATTAAGTGACAGGATCCAGGCACAAAAGACGATCGCTATATGCTCTTATTCAGTGGTGGAATCTAAAACACTTGACCTTGTAAAATTTGAGAGAAGAATGGTGGCAACCGGAGCTGAGGAGAGTAGAGGACCAAGGGAATGGGAAAGGATGGCAATTGCTTCAGCAGCTGGAGAGGACAAATAAGTCCCGCTGTTGTGTGGTACACAGGGTGAGTGTTATTAGCAACAGTGCATTGCATATCTCAAAGTGAATAGCACCCACATTCATTCAAAAATAGTGTATTTCTTTACTCACCATAACGAAATAATAGAAGTTAAAAAAAAAACTGCCACGTGAGCACAGGCATTGGTCCAGATAAGCAAGGCTATGCTATGGTGACATATTAATCTCAAAATCTCAGGCGTTTTCCCAATGAACATTCCTTTTTCCCTCATGCTGAGTCTCCGAAGTGGGTTGGTGGGAGTCTGCGTCTCATGCTTCTGTGTGGATGTAGTCCCACAGAGAAACTGTCACCCTGTGATCTGAGGTCTCTGAATATGCATTCAGGTCAATACAAAAAAAAAAATAAAAGAAAGAAAGAAAATATGGAGATTTCATTAACGCTCGTTCCTGTTTCAACCTGGAAGAGACATGAGTCCTTCACTTCATCCCATTGGTCAGAATGAGTCACATGATCTCAACCCACCCATAAGGGGGTTTAATGGTATCATCTTCCCTTGAAAATGAAAAAGCAAGTGAACGTGTGGCGTTGCTCCATCTCGGTAAGACGCAAAAATTAGAGAGCCACAAGGAAGCCATCCGGTAGTGCGAGGCACCTCCTAGTAAAGCCTGTGGGTGGGGCTACTGCTCCAGAGACTTGGCCCTTTTGGTGAGGCTCTAGGGGAGGGCAGAGTCGAGACATCCCACATGGCGCTTGTACTTGGTACAGAACGCATCCTGCATTTCCATTTCATTTCTGACCAAATGAAATAAGGTTATAGAGAGAGATCTATGTTTCCTTTTGGTGTTCTTTCCTCAATTTTCTCCAAATGGCCGTGAAAATCACACGTCATACTGGCATTTTCCCCACCTACTGACGTTGTGTCCAAATCCTACCAACTCAAGAAACTCACAAAGGTGCCTCAGCGAGATCTCTATAGCCGAATTGTTGAGAGCACTCGCAGTTATCTGGGGGCTTTCCAATGCTTGTGGGCAAGTGTTTTTTTTTTTTTTTTAAGCCAAAATAAGGTTAGTGCAGGAATTCAATAAAAAACAAAAAAACAAAAAAGCCACTCAAATGCAAACAAAGGTGGTAATGCCAGCTCCCTCCACCATTCGTCTAGATTACACCCATTGCAAATTCTGGAATCCAGGTTTTTCAAGGAAGTGAAGTGGGCGGACGGCCTCCGATGAAGTCATCAAAGTGCACAATGGTGAGGAGCAGCAGCTGGGGGCACAGAGGAGCCCTCAGCACCTGAAATTTAATGATCATTGGCAGTGTCCCTGTAATACCAGCGAGTGTCAGGAGGGCAGTAGTGTTCCCCAGAGTCTGCAGTTGCCCCCTTTATTGGTATTCCAGGAAAGACACTAGTAAGAGAAAACAGATGGGATGCCGGGATTCTGATGGTGGTAACTGAATAGTTCCAACACTCAGAGCACCAGCACACTGGCTGCTTCCTAACTCCCTAGGGAAAGCCAGGCCCTAGGGACATGTATGAAGGGAACCACCTACCTCTTGTGTGAACTTCTCTTTTCATTATTCTGAATCCTTTTTTCTCCTACTCTCTGGCCTCCTTGTGTGGCATGGCCTGCCTAGGCTCGACTTCTACCCAAATGACTTGTGTTCTGCATTTGACATTCCGATGCTCTCAGTGGATGGCCACCTGATTATTTGCTTAAAATCCCTGTCACCAGGTGTGAGCTGAGATTGGAGGAGGGGCTAGTCAGCTCAGATGAATCTGAAGAATGCACGAGAGCCAAGAGCAAGAGCTGCTTTAGCCTTGATGTGCAACACAGCCGTCAATTCAGGTGCCAGGAGCCTTCATCTGTAAGTGAAAAAGGCCACACACAGAGATCCACATGGGCCTGCCGTGGCTACGTGCCTGCCCTGGTCAGGACCCAGCCCCTGCAGCAGTGGCCCACCTGGGACTGTCTCTCCTGCCTTCCCCATTTCACTCTGTTTCCTATTTCTCTCAGGTCACCTTACAGACACACACACACACACACACACACACACACACACGAGTGCGCATGCATTCATAGAGAAGAATGCAGGCCTGTGGGAGAACCGGGTTGAGTTGAGGCGTATCTGGCTCCACAGAAGTCTAGCACACTAGGCTGCAACAGGCGTCCGAGGTTCTGTGTGCTCCGGGCTCCGATTGGTTCTGCCCTTTTTTCTGCATCCATAGTTTTATTCAAGTCAAGTGATGTCCGAAATAAAACAGATCGTGTTCTCCAAAAGGGTCTCCGGAGAGTGTTGCTCCATTGTTTGACCCTCCTCAGCTGTTCAGGTGGTCTTCACTGGATGAGGACCACCCAGGCCATGCCATGTAGGATGGGGGCGTGACTATGGCTGTTTGAAGCCCACCACAGTTCCTTTCTGGTCCTTCTCTTTCCTCTCATCCTGTGGGTCCCCAGGAGCCCAGCAGGGCAGGTGAGCAGCATCCTTCAGCAGCCATTCCCTGCACAAACCCAGCTCCGTGTCTCATAGTTCCGGTTCATATCTCTCCTGCTCCTTTTCTTTGGTATTTTTGCTTCCTGCATCGATTCATTTTTGCCTTTTCTGTACACATTAGCTAGCTTCCTGTTGCTGCTGAAACAAATTACCACAAACTTAGTGGCTTAAATCTACAAACGCATATTATCGTACAGTGCTGGAAGGGCTGGAAGGCAGGACTCCGAAACTGATTCACTGGATAAGCCTCCAGTGGTCAGCGGGTCCATAAGGCCTCTAGGGACTTTGAGGGACAATCCACTATTACCTTTTCTGGATTCTGGAGGACTCCTGAAACCCTGGGCTACTGCACCTTCCAGTACTCATGTTCCTCTTTTAAATTGCATTTTTCCATATATACACATATTCATAATGTTTACATTGGACTTGAGTGTTTCGTGCATGTATGTATCATGGCAAAATTACAGTCCCTTCCTCTCCCCATTTTGGACCCTCCTGTACCCTTCCCTTTCCCGCTAATTCCTACTAGCATCCTCATTTCCCTTTCTTGACCCTTCTACCACTCGCGTTAATCTTTCCAGAGCTCTGTGACTTCCCTGGGCTCATCTAACTAAACCAGGATAATCTCACTGTCTCAAAACCTTTAGTTCAATCACACGACCAAGTCTAGCTAACCAGGAAAGTGACATGTTAAAAAAATAAATTCTGAGATTGGGGCTTGAGTGCCTCGAATGGTAGAGGACCCGTTATTTTGCCTACTACACTTCTCACACAGAAAGCATTAATTTTGTAATAATTAATAAAACTAATGGTCCCAAATGTTTGTCTTTGTCTACCTCAAAATTATAAACCTCCCTCGCTTACTATAGAAAACATCTCCCCTTCACAAGGGGGTCCTGTGGCTAAAAAGTGCACGGGTAACATGCCACATTAAAGAAAGTCCTCCCAAGCCTCCCTACATGGTGCAACAACTGTTTTGAATTTAAGACCTGGAATTTACATTTTCACACATTAACATCCACACAATTTGAATTCACATGGTACTAGTATCAGAACAGATGAGGACCAGTGGAACAGAACTGAGGATACTGAAACCAACCCAAACACCGTTAGTCAACTGCTCTTGGACAAAGGGACCAAAACCACCCACTGGAGAAAAGACAGCATCTTCGACAAATGGTGCTGGGAAAACTGGATCTCCGCATGTAGGGAATGACTCCTTAGGATTATTTCATCCCAGGATAACAGCAGCGTATATTTCCCTCAGACATTTCCAAGGACCCCGGATTTCATAAGCTCCATTGTGTTCTCCTAAAGCCAAAGTCACTCTCAAAGTCAAGGAAGTCTGCCTCGGCTCTCAGGTTTTCTTCTTTTGCTGCAATGAAGTTTAAAAACCAGATAGTACTTTATGCATAAAACTCTTCTACACACGTAAAATTATTTTCAGAATCATACATTCAGGCCTGAACTATATCGATCACGTGGTCGATGGGCTGCATTTCCCAGACGAGCAGATTCAGAAGAAAGTCCTACCTCGGAAGCTGGTTTCCACATGAGCTGTCTCTTAGACTCCTCTCCTCAAAGACACATCGTTCCCGTTCTTCTCATATTTCCCTACCATTCTTGCCTTTATTCCTACTATTATTTTTTTCAGGTTCCGTTGACCTTCCCGGAAGGTCAAGTGCCGCCAAGAGCCAACAGCTGTCGCTGGGAGCTGGCCCTAGAGAAGCACCACCTTCTGCACAGCTGTGCACATTCCTACCCGCAGCACGTTCTTGGCAGGTCTGCAAGAACGACAAGCTTCAAGGTGAAAAAATCTCCTTCCCTGTCTTCCAGCAACACAATCTAAGCGGGGGCGAGGGAGGATGTTTCTTTTATTCCCATGCTCCTTTGCAGGAAGCTTCAAAAATGGAAACTGTGGGCCACCAGACTGAGAAAGACATTGCACAGGAAAGATACAGGAGGACCAGGTACACAAGGTCACACACGAGGAATTGGCCTGTGTGGGTCTGCTGCAGAGACCCACGGGAGATTTCCGTAGGGCGGGACATCCTTCTTGCTCCAGCCCAGACTCCCGTGGTGGAGGAGCAGCACGGGTTTGCCCCGCCTGCTCCGTGGAAGGCAGCTCCCGGCTCTCTTTCCCCGCCATTGTGGCCCGCTTCGTTTCTTCTTCGCACAGTAAGCTCATTTATTTGTGTGCTTATGTCGACGATGCACCTCCTTGCTTCTTCTTTTCCCCATAGCAAAGCATCTCTGCAATTGACTCATTTTTCTCTCTTTGCTCCTATCAGTTTTGCTTCCCTCCAGACGGCAAAGTTGCCCCTGCTGTATCCCAGTCACACCTCCGAAGACCACTCCCCACAAAAGTATTGGTTTTCATGCTGCCTGAACACCGGATCCCTGCGGCCGGAGTAAAGCCTCGGGCCTTAGTCATGCGGGCGGCTACAGCAAAATATCACAGAGTGGGATGCTTCTAAACGGTGGAAATCCGTTGGTCACAATTCTGGGGAAGTCCAACATCAAGACACTAGAAGACTCAGGGTCTGGTAGAGATCTGTTGTCAGACTCAGATGGTGCCTTGTCCTGTGTCCTCACATGGTGCAAGTGAGAGGAATGTGCTCACATGGCTTCATAACCCTGCTCATGCCATCCATAAAAGCTCCGCCCTCCTGGCCAAATCATCTCACAGAGACCTTAGCTCTTACTGCCATCACCTTGGGGGGTAGGATTGCAACGTAAGAATTTGAGGGGGAAACCAATTTAAGCAGGCTGTTTAACTGATGCAAATGAGATGGAGTTTCCTAGACTCCCTGATTGGACGCAGTGCGCAGCCTTAAGCTCCAAATGCACTGTAGACAGGAGGAACTTCTGGCTGTCTTTTGGACTGGAGAAGGGAAGTGGGGCCCAGGGCACAACCGATGCTTGTCCACAGCTACCAGCCAACCTTGTCTGCTTTCGTAATACCAAAATGCTCCTGAGTCCTCAACACACATTTCCTGCCAAAGTATTAGTGCACAGTCGTTGTTTCTTAAATCGTGTAATCATTTAAAGCAGAGAACTGATTTTATAAGAGACCTCGGTAATACACTGAAAATACTGTTTCGAGACTAATTCAAATGAGTGTTCATACAGACCCACAGTTATGCAGAAATCTTCAACACTAGCCACAGCCTCGTTAGGGCAAATAAAAAGCAAAATCTCAAGTTTGGCTGGGTCCTCGCAGCACCCAAAATGCCTCTTAGACTTTGAATCATTAAAAAGTTGGTTTTGATTTAGAGAATTGCTTTACAGGGAGGAAGATATTTTTGGCTGCATTCCTTCACGAAAAGGATAGTTCAAGATGTCTCTGGACAATGTGCTCAGACGAAAACTAATTTTTTAGACTGGCTCATGTGTTTAAGGAATAAAGACAAATATATAAATTTTACATAGTCTAATTGAGGGCTTCAAGTTTTCCAAATTCATACTTTTTTCCTACAGCTTATTTGTACATTTGTTTCTCCCCTGGATTTGGGTAGAGAGGATAGCATTACTGAAATAGAGATTTGGTGGATTTGTTTCCTGGCAAAACAGTGTATGAATATATTGAATTCTAGGATATAGATAATTAATACATCAAAGGTGTTTGATTTACTATACAAGATTATGGTCTTTTTATATATTTGGAAGGCTGGGGCTGAAAAGAACTGATGGGGTCACTTACCCTTCACTTTGCACATGAGGAAACTGAAGAACTGAAAGGCAAAATGATTTGCATGAAGTTCCAACGCTCCATCCCAACCTCACCATCTTAAACAAGGTCCTTTCTCTTCTGGGAAGAATATTCTCAGGGAAATTTTAAATGAGTCAACCAGGACTCCTAGGTTGACTTCTACGAAAGACTTAAGGTGATATTTTCCCAAATGACTACCTCTAGGTACACTGTTTTCCCAACTTGTGACTTTATAGGAACACAAAGAATTCATCAGGGGAAAAATTTGAACTCTGGGTCTCAATTTAATTTTATATATTACACATGGCTATTCACCATTATTGTATGTTTCTCCAACGGGTGTCTCTTTGTCTTTACAAGTGCTTGTCCCTGTATGTTGACAAATGTATATAATTGCCATAGGAGCCCTGCAGGGAAAATATCGGCAATCATGATACAAAATCTGAGAATGTTCTCAACACAGGAGTTTATCCTAGGAATCCCAGGTCTGAGATGCAGAAACAGGCTCAAGCAGGTGGCCAGAGCGCAGCTTCATACAGATGACTAGATCCAAGATATTGATGTCAAGGAGAAAGGGCACTCACTCTAAGGAAAGCCTTAAGAACATATCAGGCACATTGTGTGCTCAGCAGAAATCCCAAAGGGAATTGTATGTGTTCTTTTAGGAAGGAGAAGGAAGGTCAGAGCTATGACCTATCTGCTCACAGGGCAAGGTGTCAGAACACAGAAAGGAAGGTGAGTTGGATCCCCTTAGACGCCAGAGGCCTGAAGTGGGGTGACAGTGGGGGACTATCTTCATGATGGAACACAGGACCAGCAGGACACTGGAAGGTCAGGAGTCTTTAAAGCAGAAAGCTTATATGAAAAGTGTGTTGAAATAATAAGGATGTAAATCTCTTGAGGAAAGCAGAAGTCAGGGCTGTAAGAAGCAGTCACAGAGAAGACAGACACCATCTCTTTTGGTGACACCTCTCTACCTGTGCTTTCTCTGCCCATGCTTTTGGTTGAATTTGTCCACCCCAAATCATGTGGAAATTATAACCCCTAATATCTCAGGAAGTGGCTTTATGTGGAAATGAGGTGGCTGCTGATATACTTGTTTAAAATGGGGTCATAGCCAGGCATGATGGTACACACGTGTAATCCCAGCTACCTGACAAGCCAAGGTAGGAGGATTGTAAACTCAAGGCTAGCCTGGGAAAACTAGTAAGATTTTGTCTCATGGTCTTATAAGAAGGAAAAATTGAACACTGACACATGCAGAAACAGAGAGAGGGATAACGGCACGTAAAGACACAGATGCTGAGGGAAGACAGTCATGTGAACAAGAAGTAGAGATTGGAGTTCTGCTACCACAAGCCAAGAAATGCCTAGCATGCCAGAGGGTAGGGGGAGAAAAGGAAGGTGTTCTCTGTTAGTCAGATTTCCATCATGATCACAAATTACTTGAGAAAATCAACTGACTAAGGGATTGGCTTGTGATTTCTGAGGCTCCAGTCAGTGGTCAATTGACCTTGCTGCCTTTGGGTGAAGGTGAGGTAGTACATCATGGTAGCACCACGCAGCATTTCATGGTGGCTGGGAATCAAAATGGGGGTAGGAGTTGGGGGTCCCAATATCCCCTTTAAGGGGAATCTCCGAATGACCTAACTTCTTCTCCTAGTCGTCACCTGTACTCTAAAAGTTCCCACCACCTCCCATTAGCATCACAGGCCACAGATCAAGCCTTTAATATGTGATACTTTGAGGGAAGAATATTCTCAGGGAAACTTTAAATGAGTCAATCAGGACTCCTAGGTTGACTTCTGTGAAGGACTTAAGGTGTTTCAATATCTAAACTGTAACAATCCCTACAGAGAGTACGGCTCGGCCAGCACCTTGAATTGGGACTCTGGGACTCCAGTACTTTGAGACAATAAATTTTTGTTCTTTTAAGGCAACGAGTTTGTGGTATTACGCCCTACACTTACGATTTTTAATGTCAGGCAATGAAGGGAGGGAAAATAAAGATATTTTCAATTAGTTTTTAAATTAGTCTACCCAAGTCTCACACCTCTCCTCAGGAACCAGTTCACTGAGTTTTTATGAGATTCTCTATAAGGAGGGTGTTCCTAATACTGATTTTCCCAAGTAGATCATACTCACTAAAGTGTTTTCTCATCCACTGTCACAGTGCTTTCATATTCTCAGTCACTGAGAGCATCTAAGCGTTGCCTAGCAAGGTCATGATTAATACGTGCCTGTGGTAGATTTGCCAACTGAGTTTGAAAGATCCTTCCTCATGCAATTGGGTACTGAAGCAAGACTTTAACCAATATTGGAAGATCGAAAAGCCACAGCAGCTCTCAGATAGGATCAAGAAGGGAGAATCTATTTTTTAAAACAAAGAAATTTGAAACAGAATCATATAAATTCTACAAGTCAGATATATATTATTTGGCATATAAAGTAGGATGGGAATAAGGCACAGTAAGCTTGACAGCGTGGGAAAAAATGTAACAACAACCTCACAGGCTAAACAGTTATTTAATTTCATTTCTCCTTAATTCCATGGTCCCTGTGCATGTCGTGGAAAGCCTGGTGTGCACATTACAGGCTGGCAGGCAGCCTTCTGCTCCGGGTAGTCACTCAGGGCCATGGCTTCCTTCCATCTTGTCTCTCAGTCATCCCTGAGGGACAGTAACCTCACCTAGTGGCGGGGTCAGGGAGCATGACAGGTTTTTCATCCTTTTAAAACTATTTCTTTTATAAAATACAAGAAAATAAGCTACTGAAAAATATAGATACATGGGAATTGTGACACTGCTGACCTGCTGCAGCATTCCTCGTTGCTTTCCTTGCTGCTTGTCAACTTTTCCCTCCGCAAACCACTGACAGCGTAGGATGCTGCCGTGCCCACAGAGTGCTCCTTGATGGCATCGGTCCAGATCACAGAAGGATCACATCATAGAAGAGATGAACTCACTCTGTTAAAATGTCTTCCACCTGCACTAGTCACTAGGTTCCCATTGCATTAGTCACGAGAAAGGCCACAGAGCTGAATGGGCATGGGGCCATCCACGAGACGCTAATACAGAGGAACACGTTGTCACAGGTAGAAAGCTGTCTCCATCACAGATAGGCCTTGAAGTGAAGGGGGGCAAAGTGCATCAAAAGGTGATTGAATTGGAAGCGAGAACCAAGGAAACTATCCAGAAGGTACAACAAGGAGAGTGCAGGAGACAGTGTATCTTTATCTGTTCAGGCTGCCACAGCAAAAGTACCATAGACCAGTGGCTCAAAAACAACAGAAATTACTTACATTCAGAAAGGGTGAGTCTAAGATCAGGGTATATGCAAATTTGCTCCCTGGTGACCGCTCACTTTGTGTAGGCTTTTGCTGTGTCTTCATAAGCAGAGAGGAGCAAGGGAGCAATCTATGATCCTGTTTGTTTGTTTGTTTGTTTATCAGCTTTTTGGCTAAGATCAAGAGAAGTGGAAACAGGGTCTTGTTCTGCAGTCCTAAATTCACTATGCAGCGTAGGCCAGTCTCAAACTCAGGGCAATTCTCCTGCCTTAGTTTCCCAAGAGAGGGATTACAGGTAAGCACCACCACACCCAAATTATGTGGTACAGGGAAATCAAATTCATGGCCTTGTACCTGCTACACAAATGTTTTAACTACTGAGGTACATCCCCAGACCTTTGCAATCCATTTTACAGAAGGACCAGACCTATATATGACATCTCATTTGTCCTAATCACCTCACAAAAGCCTGACCTCCAAACACCATTATGCTGGGGACTAGGTTCAAATAAATGAGTACTGGGAGACACAAACATTCAGTCTACAGTAGAAAGAATGAGGAAGAGTCAATATTTAAAACAATCTAAATTGGGCCTAGTGGTGCAAGCTTGCAATCCAGGAAAATTATAAATTCAAGCCTAATCTGGACAATTCAGCACCTTAGTGAGACCTTGTCTCAAAAGCAAAACTGAAAAATGAGGCTGGAGATATAACCCATTCAGAAGGCCCTGAGTTGGATCCACACTATTGTGAAAGAAAGAAAAAGAAAAAAGAATAAAAGAAAGTCAGTCAATCTAGAAATTTCTAGAATTTCTAGAAGTTACTCTTTCATGAGCCAGAGCCAGACAATTAAACATTGATTTCTAGAAAAGAAGGGAAGGGAGAAGGAAAAGAAATGGGGAAGAGAGATAAAGGGAGGAAAGAAAGAAAGAAAGAAAGAAAGAAAGAAAGAAAGAAAGAAAGAAAGAAAAGAAAGAGAAAGAAAGAAAGAAAGAAAGAAGGAGGAGAAAAAAGAAAAGAGGAGGGGAGGAGGGAAGCGAGACTGGGGAGGGAAAGCAGGAAGAAGGACACGAAGAAGGAGAGGGCAGAGACAGAGGGGAAGACAGAGGAAGGAAAGGAATGAAAAGAGAATTGGAAGGGAGGAAGAACAAACAAAATAAACATTCAAACAAGAGCCACACGTTATTTTCAGGCTTAGGCCCAAACAAAATCTGACAACTGTCTTTACTCAGAGATTAGTTAACATGAGGCAACTGAACAGGACATTTATTAACAAGAGTTATGTAACCCTGTCCCTTTTATGCCCATCCCATTAAGATGTCTTGCAAAGCAAGAACCATCTGGGGCGCAGGCTCACCTGGGGAGCGGGCATGGAGAGGACTAGAACCCACCCGAGCCCAGCAAGCGGCCGGACAGCTTTGACTTAAACCAAGCCAGCGTGTCAGCATCTAGATTCTTCCCGAAAATTTATCTCCCCCACTCTGTAAGCAAATCTGAAAAGTACCAGTAAACTGAAAACATGGAGCAAGAACAAAAAGCCTCTTTTGTCTCGAGGATAGCAAAATAAAAAGGGCTTTTTTTTTCAAGTCATAAGAAAAGAATTACTCATTTTCGACTCTCCAGTTGACATTTTCATGAGAAAACAAATTTGGACAGTTTCATTATTGCTTGCGATCCTGAATGACCTGGGGAGCTCCGCATATGTCCGCAGACTTCTGCCCTCCTCTCTCTGGCCCACAGACCTTAACTCACCCTCTCCTTTTTCTCTTCCCTATATATCCTGGGGAAGCGGGGTAGGGGGGGTGGGCTACCGCATTCTTCTATTTATTTGGAGTCATTTGGGGAGTAAGTATTGTGTCTGTCTATCATGTGGTTTCACTCAAGGTCAGTAGCAAAGTAATTCTTCACACCGATCTGTGCTTGGGACTGGTGAATGGAATTGGAGGTTAAATGCAAAATCCCTCCGTGTTTTACATACACGTAGCCTGAAGGTAATTTTACGCATTAATTTTAGTGCACTTACATTTCTTGTAACTGTGGCCCTCACCTTAGGTCACACACAACATCAAGGCAGCGATTACAAAGCTTCAGATCTGGAACATTTCGGATTAGGGATGCCCAACCTGTACCGTCCTCCTCTTAGATCTTGAAACTGATTTTACTGGATTGCATCGAATCCCAAATCTCACTGAGTTTAAGATACACCATTGTTTGATACAACTTCAAGAATCAAAATCCTCTGCCGTTTTTATGCTTTTTTAACATTCGGGATTATCATTTTATATTTATTGAAATTGTTCTGTTAGGATTCTTTAGACACACGAGGGAATCACGCAGTGCTCTTGTATCTTCATAAAAGGAGTAACGCATGCTACGTTCATTGATCATGGTGCTTCTAAACCTCTTCACATTCTCGAAGAGCTTCAAGTCACTTTCCAACCCTGAGGCATCACCGCCCTTTCACACCTCCTCCTCAGGCCTTCCCATTGGCAACGCCGCGTGCCTTACGATGCCTCCTGATTGGTCTTCCCCTAAACCAAGGCCCACACCTTGAGTTTTCATATTGGTGGTTTTTTGGTGTAACCAGACACCCATGGAAGGTTCTTATGTGACAATCACGACTTACACACCTTTCACAAATGGCCCTTACATTGCCCAGTCATGCTGCCATTAACAATGGGTTTCTCACGTGGGCAGGCCAAGACCATACGACATGGCTGTCCACTAGCTAGTGATTATGTAATTGATTCTAAAACTCACCCCAAGTTCAGAAATGTGAAAAAATGTCTATTATGACATGGAGGAGCCATAATGTATGTATTATTTTCTCTGGGTGAAGAATAGGGTTGTGGCAAGAAGAGGTGTCACTCTTTCCCCAGCTGAGTCTTCTTGATCCTCAGCTGCTAGCGCAGGGTTTCTTCCCCGGAAGGCTTTCTTGTGGCCTTTGTCTGGCCTCTGCTTCAGAATGTGTGTCCCAGTCTGTAGTTACAATTTACAACTTTTACATAAATGCAGTAAGTGACATATTGAAAGAACGGACACGTGCATTTCTTCTTGAATTTGCATGCCAGCTGTTAGGATTTATTCTAAGATGTCCCCCACAGTCTCATGCATGTGGAAGGTGACTGGCTCCTGGGCACTGTGCCCACCAGTGGGCTCAGCCACTGAGGATTTCCTGTGCTGTTCAGAGGCTCGGCTCGGTTGGATGAGCCTCTGGGTTGAGACCTGGAAGGTACATCTCCCTCTCCTCCCTTCACCCTTTCTGAGCTTTAGATGCGTTAGCTGATCCTGACATGTACTCAGAGCCTTCCGGCTCAATCATGCTGACTTCTAGTGACGTCAGGGGTTACGTCTCAGTAGTAACACGAGCCTTGCCACCCATCTCTCATAAGTGATCACCATTCAGTTGAATCCTTATCTACACAAAGGAAGCTCCTCTGGGTAAGTACATTTGTTCTTCAAGGTAACTTCTGACAATACCTTTGCACAAGAAGGATATGCAAAAAGAAAACACACACACAAAACCTCACTTTCCTTGTTCCCCTTTTCCCTCCACTCATACCCTATGAGACTCACTCCTTAGTCCTGAATGAAGCTTCTGGGAGAAGTTATAGACACATAGTTGAAGATCTTGAAGGGAAAAATAAAAAAAAAACACAACATAAAAAGTATGAGGTAGAGGGCACAGCTGTACTCCTCTCTGAAATTTATCTGTCATAGAAGCCTTATAGAAACCCTCTGGAAACAGTATTAGACCTAGAAGAGAGTGCTATCTTTAGCCCAAACTCTTCCAAAGTCTGCTCTGAATTCTCAACACGAAGCCCTATCTCACATTCCCAGTGAAAAGCTAGAAGCGGGTCGGCAGGTTGGGGGAGCGTTGGGCAGACGCAGATGCAAGGTGGTGGAGGGAGGCCGTGAGAGGCCTTTAGCCTATACCACGATGCTTGTATCCTGGCTCATGTGGTCTTTCAGTCTGAAAATTCTCCTAAACAAACCCAAATTTATATTTCTATATTTAGCAGTCCTCGGGTTGATTCTGACCCTGTCTGGAGACAGCCTGGCCTCATGCCAATGATTAAATTAGCCTGTGGGATATCTATTGCTGTGAGCTAACTAATGGTCATGTGATATTTTTAGCAACTATAATGCAATGTTGGTAAAGTAGTGATTTTTTTATGACTTTGCAAAGCTACTCTGAAGTAGGGTTAAAGTTGTGTTCCTTGTAAACTCCACAAAGGCCACACGCACACAGCGTGGGTTTTCAGTTACTGAGACAGGCAAGATCAGTATACACGAAATAAGAAGTTCCTGCACCAAAATACTTACTCAGATAGAGTTAGACAGTGCCTCTTCTCTCTTCTATAAACTATTTCCCTTGTCACCCCGGAAAAGGAGGTGAGACAGAAGTGGAGAAGTAGGAAAAGCCTTTGCTAAAGGACCTGTGCCTGAGTGCACACCGACCAGCCCACTTTCTACACTAAAAGCCTTCAATATAGCCCCACCCTCCCAACTCTTCTTGACCAATCACCCTTCCCTAAACACACCCCACACATTCCCTCTGCCACAGTTCATTACTGAGGCCACTGTACAGTAGTAGGGGTCAAATCCGCAGGTACTCTACGCAGACCTATATCCTCAGTCCTTCTGAGCACTTTTTAAAAAAAAATTTTGAGACAGAGTATCACCAAATTGTCCAGGCTATGCTTCAAATTGTAATCATCCTGCCTTCCCCTCCACAGTAGCTGAAATTTCAAACCTGTGTCACTATACCTGGCCCCACTGCTACAGTTTTACTCCTGCAATCACTATTGCCTGGATGCTTTTACTGTTCTCTATCTACCAAGCCATCTTTCAAGGCCCAGGATAAATACATTTTCCAAGCTTCCTTCATCATTTCAGACATAATTATTCTCTATCTGGTCTCCAATATGATTTCTACAAAGATGGAAAATAAATAGTCTCTTAAAACTCCATATGAAGCACAGAAGGTCTAGGAAACAGTCACAGCCAAGGAACGCTCTGGGAGACATAAACACTCAATGCAATAAGGCTGCCATCAGGGGATCCTGCACCAAAAAGGGGAGTTAGATTAAAAGCTAAGGAAAAAGAGGACTTTATTAGTAATGACATTGCTCTAAAATAAAAGTCTTATTTTTAAAAATTAAACAGAAATTGTCACATTGCTGTTTAGTTGCTACTGAAGAGCAGAAAAGATAACCACAGGTTATCTGGTGTTTCCCAGTATGCGTTATTTTTACAAAGGCTCACAACTGTTGGCCTTGATCATTGAAAGAGACTTTGCATTTTTTAGATTTTCTTTTTCCCTCATTTTATTGATATGTATATGTGTGGCATAATGTTTACATTGAACTTGAGTGCTTTGTGCAAGACTTTAAACTTGCATTGCATTTAAGCAATACTGTAAGTATTGGTTTTGAAGACTCTTGGAATGTACTATATGCATGTTGCCTTGTGAGATGGACATAAGGCTTTGGGATCCAGGGATAGGATGCTATAGTTTGGGTATTGAATGTCTCCCAAGGGCTACAGTGTGGGAAGCAGTTAGAGGGCTTGTCTAGCAAGCAAAAAGCCCTGAATTCAATTCTCCAACACCACATATGCTAGGCATGGTGGTGCACACCTGTCATTCCAGCACTCAAGAGGCTGAGGCAGTTGGACTGCTGTGATTGCAAGGCCAGTCTGGCATACATGGTAACTACAGACCCAGCCTGAACTACAGAGGAAGACTATGTTCCCCATGTGATAAAGGGCTTTGTTTCCATGTGGCACTACTGAGAAGCTACGAAGCCTTTAGAAGGTTGTGCTAACGAGAGGTCCGTAGGTCACTGGGAGCATGCTCTTACAGGAATTTGTGACACCCTGCCTCAGACTTCTCTCTTGCTCCCTGGTTATGAGGTGAGCGATTTGTTCCTCTACAACCTCCCTGCCTGCTCACCTGACACCACCACCAGAGGCCTAAAAGCAATGGGTCTTCCTAATCACGGACTGTATCTTATAAAACCATGAGCCGAAATTAATCTTTTCTCTTCATAAGTTAATTACCTCAAGTATTTTGCTATAGCATTGGAAATCTGATTAACATAACACCTAACATAATGAACATCATAGCTTACTCTACCTAAAACCTGCTCAGAACACTTTTGGATAGGCAAAATCATCTAACACAATCCCTATTTTGTAACAAATCAGTGAGTTTTTCATGCTATTTATTGAATACTGTACTGAAAGGGAAACCGGGATAGTTTCATGGGTACACTACTGCACCATCATAACGTGGAAAAACCAAGTCAAGGACCATTTGAATGTGAAAATGAAGACACCACACAAAGAGAGAGACTGGCAAGGTATGGGGGCAGATGCCTGTTGTCCCAGCACTCCGGAAGGTTGACGCAGGAAGATTGCAAGATCAAATCTACCCTGGGCAACTTAGCGAGACCCTGTCTCAAAATTGTTAAAAATAATAATGAAAAAGGATTGGGCATGTAGTTCAGTGTGAGGGCCCTGAGTGTGATCCTCAGTACCACTAAAAAAAAGAGAACGAAAGACAAAGAATATGTGGTGTCTCTCTGAATGAAAATGAAAAGTCATCTGATGCAACACACACACACACAGACCTTTTGAAAAAGTCATATGCTGACATCTGTTAATTAAAAAACAGACATTTTCATGACCAAGCAGTTTTGCTCTTCAGCTCAACAATTAAAAGCAGAAGACGAGAACCTGAAAACAAGGATTTTCAAAGAAGCCCAAATGGGGTAATGGATGAAAGCAGACGACAGGAAAAAAGATGACACACTGTGCTAGGGGCATATTCCAAAATCCCATAGCAGCCATGTGAAAACAAATGAGTCCTTTAACTGGGAGGAATGTTCCTAATATGTAAAGAAAAGCAAATTGTAGAGCTATGTATACTCGACCAATATTGTCAACACAAATAACTCGCAGAGCTGGAGGGAGAAGGAAATTGTACTTGATGGCACAGGGTTTCAGAGAGATGAAATCTCGGGAATTTGAGTGGTGATCACACAACATTGCGGATGTCTTAAAGTCACTGAATTGTGAACTTAGCCATTTTTGACCTCAACCTAGTAAAAATGATAATTAGCATCTTAGTCTGCTTAAACTGCTGTACTAAAAAACTATAAGTTGAGTGGCTCATGGACAACAGAAATTTATTTCTTATAACTGTAGTCCGGAGAATACAAGTTACTGGCAGATTTAATGCTTGCCAAGGGCCCCCTTCCCAGGTCGTAGGTGGCACCTTCTCATCTCATCTGCACATGACTGAAGAGTCAAAGGAGTTCTCTGGGCCCCTTGAATAAGGACCTAGATCTCATTCATGGAGGCTCTGCTCTAGGGACTTACTCAGCTCCCCCACGTTCTAGCAGCTTCACACGAGGACTACATCTCAGCACAAGAATTTAGGACACACAAATATTCGGAACATAGACAACCAACAAAATCTTTGGGTGTGCGCATTTTCACGGTGCTTCTAGAAGAACTCTTTGGCAGGGAGACAACTTGCCGGCAAAGAAGATGCACGGTATTGGTGAGGGGGCCTCGGGAGGAAAGCTGAGTCCTTCTGCGACCCCAGAGCATCTAGGGAAGGAAATGAGACTGCCGACGGGAAAGGGGAAGAGGAGAAACCAGATCTGAGGGGGATGTGGAGGCTAGGAGGGGAAGCTAAGAAGAAATTTGTTGAATGGGAATGGCTTAGGGAAATACTAAGTGCTAAGAATGATACCCCCTTGGCCATGGTGTCATACAGTAAAATACCATACATGGTCGCTGATGTTGACCAAAGCAAGTTATCTTGTAGAATCTAAAAAAGGAGCTGAGACTGAGCCAAATCCTAGATAAAACCCAGGTGCAGTCACGTGCCTGTAGTCCCAGTACTCAGGAAGCTAAGGCAGGAGGATTACAAGTTCAAGGCCAAACTGGACTACACAGTGAGCTGATACGATGATGCCACAAGTGGAAAATTCCACATTTGACTTCACATGACAAGTCACAGTCAAAATACAAATTATCTTTAGGCTACATGTATGATGTGGACACAAAACACAAATTCTGTGTTTAGACATGGGTTGTACCCCCAAGATATCTTATTATAAAGATTCACGTATTCCAAAATCTGAAACACTTCTACTCCCAAGCCTTTTGGATAAGGCAAGGACAGTCTCTATGGAGGTGGGCCCGCAGTAGGTGTTCAATACACACTCTCATCACTGAATCTAATTATAGAGATAAATTTCTCTCACGCTTTCCAATATAGAGATAAGTCCACAAGCTGTTGATATTGACAAAGCCCATCCCCAAAGTTCAAAGGGCTTTAAGACGTCTTCTCAGTCCTTTCTCTTCATTTGGGTTTTTCTTTATCCACTACGTGAGGAAGGGCAGAGCTGACGTGTAGTCCTCCAGATCACGTCCCAGTAACCCATCTCCCCTGAGTCGAGCCCAGTCGAGTCAAGACACAGTGATCCACTCCTTCCAATCAGGCCCCACTTCTCAAAAACACATGGAGTCCGTAGGTATTCCACAACACTCAAATATGTGAGGCTTTTGGGGAACATTTCAGATCCAAATCAAAACTGTCTTCTCCTCCGTATAATGGAGATATTTCACAGAGTAGTTATGAGGATTATATGTTGGTTAATATAAGTAAAAATTTTAGGGCTGGAGGAATGGCTCAGTAGTTAAAGCACTTAGTGCTAAGTCGAGCACTAAGTATCCGAGGTCAATTCCCCAGCATTCCAAAGGCCAGGAAAGGTGGCACATGCCTGTAATCCCAGCACTTGGGAGGCTGAGACAGGACGATTGCTGTGAATCCACGGCCAGCTGGGGCTCCATAGTGAGTTCAAAATCAACCTGGACTATGGAGTGAGACCGTGTCTCAAGAAAAAATTTTATACAGAACCTAGGTAAATGATAAATGTTCAAAAAATGTTAGCTATTAATAGCTATCAGGATTAAGAAACAGTGATATAAAAGTCCAGATGCCACAGTCAGCAGGAAATTTAGATAGTTTTAATTACAAACTTAAAAAATCCATCATTTTAAAAATAATAACCGCCAACAGATTATTTTCCAAAAGTCCATGGGAATTCCACAGGTAGAAAGAGATTCTTATCAACAAATGATGTTGGAGCAATCTGATATCCACATGCAAAAAAAGAGATAGTAATAAATAGGTCCTTACCTCACGGCACACATAAAATTTAACCTACAGCAGGCTACAGACATCAATGTAAAAGTTAAAATGACAAAGCTTTATCCTAAAACTTTTCCTGATGCCCCCCACAGCCAATTCTCTTTCTTCATCTTGCACTTTAGAACGTTCAATCTGTTTGCTTTCTATAACACTCATTTTCCTTTTATTTTAAGTGTCATATAAAAAGGAGTCATACAATACTTAGCCCTTTCATCTGATTTTTTCCTTAGTATAAAGCTTAGCTCAGCTTTGATATGTGTCCTTGTATTTGACATTTATGAAGCATGTTCATTTCTATTTCCGAACTGTATCCCACACTATGAATCCCCGCTCACATATTGATGAACTCTGGGGTTATACACAGGCTTTATTATTATGACGAAAACTGCCGTGAGCATACAAGTCCTGGTCCTTGATGTTTTCTTTTCTGGGAAAATACTTTCTTACAAACAGCAGTGGGATTTTCTGTAAGAGGGACTCCCAGCACATCCTACACTGTCTGCATCAATTTAAAGGCCACATAGACCTGGACACGCAAGGTTGCCTATCCAGTCAGCAGAGGAAAGAGTGAGAGTGACATGTGGTCAGTGGGACTACAAGAAGGAGACAATGGTCAGTCTGAAGGTCAAGTGTGTTACCGCCATGGTTAGGGTCACTGGGCAAGAATCAGCGGCTCCAGGGTCAATGTGAGATAAGATCATAGGGTCTGGGGTAAACGATGTCCTGCAGAGCCTCAAGGTTCCCCTCGGTGGACACAAGAAGACACCTAGCTCCAGGTGCTCTTTCTGCCCTCAACCAAGGCAACTATTTTTCAGCTTTTTCACATACAGTTGGTCCTCTGTGTTGGTGAGTTCCATAGCTGTGAGTTCCATCAACCACAGATCAAAAACATTCTGGCAAGAAGAAAAAAAAATTGCATCTGCCCTGAACACATGCAAATATTTTTCTTGTCATTATTTCCAAAACAATATAATAACTATTTCCACAGCATTTGCAACGTGTCAGGTATCCTAAGTAATGTAGATATGATTTAAAGTATACAGGAAGATCTGTATGTGTTAGGTGCAAATATTATACCATTTTACATAAAGGATTTGTGCATCTGTAGAGTTTGTTGTCCTGGGGTTGCTGAGTGGATCTAGATCGATCTTCTAAGAATAGCAAATCTTAAAGTTCTGTAGTCAAGTTTACATGAGATTTTGTAGGTTTTACAAAGGCAACTTGAAAATGACTAGTTTGGAGCCATATTCGAAAATTATACCTCTGTAGGGGTCTCGGGTAGCATACGTGAATAAAGGAGGCTGAGAAGTTTGCAGGAGGAAGTGGTGGGGACTGTGGCATGGCTCGGAAAGGCAGCTGCTACTCTTCTCTGGCAAGTTGCTCCGTGGGAATGTGAGATCGCTGTTGCCGACTGGCCAATTTTCAAGATATATCAGGAGAGAAAACAGATTTTTTAAAAATGTAAAATCATTCAATTATTAAAAATCCCCAAAAAACTCAGTTTACTTTAGAATAGTATGTGAGTCCAGAAAAGCACAACGAGGATCAGGATTTGGTTTCTGGATCAGTTTGGAAAGTTCTAGAAGATATACTAGCTTTGAAGACGTCACACCTTCCGTGAAAGTAGGGACTATTCCTGGCTTTGATTTATTCCCAGGGCAGCTCTTATAGAAGCCCCAGGTTCATTCCAAATTTCAGGTGTGTGCAGTTGGAAAATATTAAATGGAAAGGTCCAGAACTAAATAATCACAAGTTTAAAATTTTATTTCATTCTATGTAGTACAATGAAACCTTGGCTGTTGAGTTTGTCCCATCGGAGATGCAAGTCATGTCTCCGCATAGTATATCCACACAGTACACACTACTCAGATTTCAGTCACTAGGCAGCCATCCTGGTTATCAGATCAACAGTTGTAATATCACAGTACTTGTGTCCAGGCAACCTTTTTACTTTACATTATACCCAAAGCACAAGCATAGTGATTCAAGTAAGCCACCAAGGCATAAAACACAGGACGCATTAACTCTGGTGCGATGTGGAAACGCTGACGACTGTAACAAGAAAAAAAAACAGCATACACGAAGCTCGGTACTCTGAGATTTCAGGCAAACGCAGAGGGCCTTGGAGTCCACGCCCTGGAGCTGAGTGGGGATAATGACTTAATGACTGCGACCCAAGTGAAGAGAGGGGCCCAAATTAGGGCAGCGCCTGCTGGAACAGAAAGCTGGATCTAAAAAGTCTCCGGAGACTGAATTGACAGGGACCAGCCTCCCGTGAACGCGAGAAGCCGAGGTGGTAACTTCTTGGGAACTGAGCAACAGAAAACTGCGTTGACATGAAACAGAAAGGTGGGAAGAATTTGGAGGGAACAGGAGTCCAGCTTCAGATGTGTTGGGCTTGGGGTACTATTGGCAGGACGTTCTTGGATGATGTCTGTCAAGTGGATGGAAATTCAGATCTTGAATATCCACAGAGGTGGGGGCTGTGACCGGGAGGTGCTCATTCCCAAATCGGTGTCCTTCTTAATGGGGTAGCTCTTAGCATAAGGCATTCATCCACACTTGGAAAATTCTTCTAATTATTTTTAGCATATCCTAGAGGTAGAGAAGAAAAATGGATCTCCTTTAACATTTTCATTACGTTCATTCTAAAATTATACTCTCCTGATTTCCAAGGACTTCCAGTGCCTGCTGTTGATATATAACCACATAACTTCATCCTCTGTGTATAATGCTGAATTACGTATGCCTCTTCCAGGGCTCACTTCTGACACGGGGTGTCAAACAGAAATAGAACATGCATCTCCTGAGTCAGGGCGTGAAACCTTACAGAGGATTCTATGGGCGGTAATAAATAATCCCCAGGTTCCTGGAAAGGAGCTCTGTGCACAGACAGCACGGGGTCACTGAGGATTAATGACCATATCTTCCCGGCGGCAGGCTACGCACAACCCAAGGTCTGCAGAAGAGTGGGAGGTCCACGAGATCTAGGCTGCAAAGGGACAGCTGGTCCCAGGGCTGTGACTCCAGGGCACCTCAAGAGCTATGGGACATATGTTCTTATTTTCTGGCCTTTGTGACTGCTGCTCTCACTGTTAGAAGAAGAATGTGAGGTTTATTGATATCTCAGTGTGTTTTCCAACAGCTATTCAAGCGTGGTATCAAAGGCCCTCAGATAAACTTCTATTATTGTGAATAAAACTTCACATGACCGCTCAGCAAGCGCAGGGGTTGGTGTCAGGAGAGCTTTACTGCGGGTGAAGAACAGCTCCCACCCTTCGTCTACCCACGGATTCTTTCCTCATTTCTCACTGCATTCATCCAATCCTGGGTCTCCCTCTCCTAATTTTCCTAAGAAAAGCCCCTTCTGGCGCTGGGTCCTTGTTAATCACTTTACTTTCTAAGCACTTTGTTTTCTCATCTGCAAAATGATGGCGTTAAACTGGATCTGTCTCAAACTTTAATGCATAAGTGTTTCCTCTGAAGACATTAAAAATATATAGAAGACAGGTATGGTGGGGCAGGTCTGTAATCTCAGCACTCTGGAAGGCTGAGGCAGGAGGGGTAATCTGGGCAACACAGTGACATAGTGAGTCCCTGGCTCAAAAACAAAAACAAAAACAAAAATTTAAGTCCTGGGAACATAGCTCAGTGAAAAGGCCATGAGTTCAGTCTCCAGTACTGGAAAAAAATAAATAAATAAAAACACTTAATGTAAAATGCAGATTCTGCTTGGTAAATGCCCGTGATTGTACATTTTCACAATCTCCCAGTGATTTCAATGTGAACCTCGCCATACTGAAGAAAAAATAATGGATGATATTGTGGTTTGGATCTGACGTGTCCGCCAAAATCCTCGTGTATTTGTATATAGTGGGGTGCCTGCAGAGCCCTGGGCTGTTGGGAGGGGGGGACCTGGCTGCAAGGGGCAGACACTTGGGGGTTGACCTGGTGGGATTGTGTCAACTTGTTAAGGCCAGAGGGCACCCAGGGCAGAGCTTTCGGGTGTGTGTTACTGAGTTGTGGGCCAAGAAATGAGGGAGAGTTACAAACTCTGATTGTGGGCAGACAGATTGGCAACTTACACTCAGTAAAGGAGGAAGAAGAAACCTCGTTATGGCTTTTTCCTGGGAAATCTCCGGCCTTTACCCAAGTCTCCAGATATCAACTCATCTTCGCTCACTTGGCTTTATGTCCGCCATTCTGTGAGGAGGTTTTCTCTGGCTAGATGTCAACCACGTTCTTCCACCTTTGACACCCACTCACGAATAGACTGAGACCGTCTGACACTGTGAGCTAAAACAAACCCTTCCTCCTCTAAGCCGTGTATGCTGAGATTCTGCCTCAGCAACGAGAAAGTAGCCAAGACAGGTGGTAAAGAAACTTCCTCAGAGACGGGGCTTAGGGCTACGTCCAACTGTGTTGGGAATCCCAGAGCTACTGGCTCTGACTTCAGTGGGAGAACAATAGATGTGGAAAATGAACTCAGGAAGAGCCACATCAGGTATCTGTCTTCAAAGGGACAGATGATCCTTGGGCAAGCTTGCAATGAAACACTCTGAAATGTTCATGGTTCTCTAACAGGGAGCATATCTCAAAAACTGTGCATGGATGAAAGAGTCTAACAAACACATTGTCTGAATGTTAATGATGAAGTGTTGGTGAAAACCTGTAAAAAGACGACAGAAATATTTAAAATAAAGGCACAAAATCAGAAAGGTTATATATGATTGCCAAAACACGAAGTTGGTTCATAGGAAAGGCCAATCAGATAGAATCTGTGAAAAACGATCAACAGAAGATACAAACAAATACAATACAGAATATGAAAAGACAGTAACTATAGATAAAATAAACTGTTAATAATTTTAAAGATTATTACCAAGCTAATACCAGAAAATTTTAAAACCCAGATAACTTAAAGTACAAAATTCCCCCCAAAAGCAAATAATGCAAAAGAATAGTTTATTTAGATTAATGATACTGAAGAAATTTAGAAAATAATAATGTCTTCTTTCCAAACCTCACAATCACTTTTAAGCCAGATCTATTCTTCCAGATGTGTTACCAAGCTCTCAGGGAAAAAGTAATTGTTATATTAGGGCAGAAGTGCAGCTCAAAGGAAAAGCACTTGCTCAGCATGCACAAGGACCTACCATAAAAGTTTGCTGCACAAGAGCTCCCTACCAAAGTAAAAAGATAGAAAGGGAAGAAAAAAAAGCATCTTACTCATCATATATACATATATATGTATGTATGTATGCATATATATATAATCATAGCAAAATCAAATAGGGACAAAACAAGAATTTAAAACTATAAGCCAATTTCACCTATAAATATAAATGAAAATCTTAAGTAAAATGTAGAATTTTCAATATATATTGGCAATGTCTATTTTTAAATAATTCACAGTCAAATCAACTTTATCCCAGATATTGGAGGATAATTCATCACCAGAATGCCTATCAATATAATTCATAAAAAATAAACAAACAGAAATTTAAAATGATTATCCTCAAGATGATAGAATATAAAGCACTACATTCTTATTACAAACTCTTATAAAAGAAACTTTTAAGTTGGTAAAGTTTACTTACAGCAACTAAGAAAGATATGAGAAGAATAATCCTATTCTTAATATCCCTCTCCCAAATTAAATACGCAGGAATAAACCTAACCAAGGAAGTGAATAAACTAGATAATGAAACTACATTATGTAAAGAAAACAAATTGAAGACAATAGAAAATGGAAATAGCCCCTTGTTCCCGGGTAGGAAGAAATAATATTGTCAAAAAGGCCACTACCAAAACTAATACACAAATTCAACGCAATTTCTGTCAAAATACCAACATATTTCAGGAGCTAGAAAGAACTCTTAAAATTCATATGAAGCCAAAAGAGACCCATAAGAGCCAAAGCCATCTTGAACATGTCAAAAGCAGGTCACATCGTGATTCCAGACATCGAGTTATATTAGAAAGCAACAATGATTTTAAAATATACATATATGGTATCGGCACAAAAACAGATTGGCCAGTGGGACAGAACTGAGAACACAGAGACGACCTAAAGTACCCTCAGGCAACTGATCTTCAGCAAAAAGGCCAAAACACACCAGCAGAAGAATGCCTCACGACCCACACCTTTTGCCAGTATAATACCTAATCAGAGTGTTTTGAAGACCTAGACATTAAAATGGAAACACTGAACCTCGTAGAGGATGAACAGGTACACTCTTGAAGACATAGACTCAGGCAAAGCAGAGCAGCTAGTGCAAACGAAAAAATGCTAAGATTAACAACTGGGATTGTATCAAATTGAAAAGCTTCTGCACGCAACAATCAGCAGAATATAGGGAGAACCAACAGAACGAAGGTAAATTTTATCACCTACTCTTTGGACAGAGGACTAAAAACTACAGTGTACAAAAAAAAAAAAAAAAAAACTGAAGAAAAAATGGCTCTTCAAAATAAAAGGCCTAATTTTAAATGGGCAATTGAAATAAATAGACAGTTTGCAGAAGAAATACAAATGGTGAGCAAACACATGAAAAAATGTTCAACATCCTTAGTCGTTAGAGGAATACAAATCAAAACAACCCTGAAATACCTCATCTCTGTCTTGTCCCCATGAGAATGGCTTTCATCAAGAACTCAAAAAAGCATTAGATACTGGCAAGGACAAGGGGGGAAGGAACCACTTAACAACGTTGGTGGGACTGTAAATTGGTACAATGACTATGGAAAGCAGTATGGAGATTCCTCAAAAAACTAAAAATAGATATTCCATTTGACTAAGGGATACCTCTTCTGGGTGTCTTTTCGAAAGAGTTACAGCACCTTACGACACAGATGCATGCATAGCCATGTTTATAGTATCACAACTAATAATAAGTAAATCATGGAAAATGCCAAAATATCTGTCAATAGACCAATGGATAAAAACAACGGGGTATATATACACAGTGGAATACTACTCTGCCATAAAGACAGATGGATTTGAGGCATTTGTAGGTAAACAGATACAACTTGAGATTATAGAGCTCAGTGAAGTGAATCAGACTCAGAAGGTTAAACACTGAATGCGTTCTCTGATGCGAGAAACCCATGGTATAAATAAGTAACTGAGCCAAACTGATGAGATGTGGGGAGTAAGGATGTTATGAATGAGGGGATGAGAGGGTGAGAAAGGGGGACGGGAAGAGCAAGAGAGCTTGACATTGATTGAGATATGTATGTACACAAAACCCTCAAATTTAATGTAACCATTATGTACTGCAAATACATACTAATAACAATGGGGGGGATAGAAGAAACTATAAAGGAAGTACTTCGGGATGAGAGGAAGTGACACCTCTTGTGCATATGCACAAGAGGAAACAAACAGATGTGTTCAGGGTGTATGTAGATTAAAAAACACATACACATGAGTGTGTATTTCTTCTCCTTTCTCCTGGGCTCAATCTCCAACACCAAAAAAAAAAAAAAAGCTTAACAACATGTGTGTGCACATGTGCTGTGTGTGCCCGTGTGAGCGGATAACATATATCATCTACATCTGACAGTAACGGTCTGAAGGAGGTGGCAGGTAGGAAACCTTAACAGGAAGTGACCCAGCTAGTAACTTGGAACCATGGAAGAAACAAAGGGAATCAGAAATGGCACATACCACAACACAGTAAAGTCGGGGACTGGAGGAATGACTCAGTGGTTAAAGCACTTGCTGGGCAAGTGCTAAGTATCAGGGTTCGATTCTCCAGCACCACATAAGCTGGGTGTGGTGGTGCATGCCTGTCATCCCAGCACTTGGAAGGCTGAGACAGAGGATTGCCTTAAGTCCCAGGCCAGCCTGGATTCCATAGTGAGCCCAGGACCAGCCTGGGCTACGGAGCAAGACCTTGTCTCACAAAAAGAAAAGAAAAAGAAAACCAATAAACTCTACACATACATAATTATCCTTCCTCTTCACCTAGCTTCTCTAAAAGACATACATTGTAGGAAGTAACAATTTTAACAATGAATGGATGAGCTTGTAGCAGATATAAATGTATAACAGCACCAGAAACAGTGAGTAGAGAATAGAACTATGCAGGTGTAATATTTCTGCGTCTGACTGGTATTAAAACAGTATAAAACTGAAGTCAGTTATGATCTGTTGGCATGTATGTTGTAGCCCTGAAACAGCTGAAAAATATAGATTAAAAAGTCCTTGGAGGATTTCAAAGGTTGCCATAAAAACATTCATCTAATTAAAAAGAAAGCAGTAAAGGAGAAACCAAGAAAGAAAAGACACAAGACCACAGAAAACAGAATAGTAGGCACAAGTCAAATTACATCCCCAAGAGGAGAAGAGCAGAGATTAAGCAATCCAACCAAGAGAAAGAGATCATCAAACTATATTTAAAAAAATAACACGGGATTCAACTATAGGACTCAAGTGCAAACAATGCACTTTGGATTCAAGCCACAATTTGAAAGTTTTAGCAAATGAAAAAGAACAGATACATCATGCATTGGCAGCCACAAAAGAGCACAAGTGCCTGGACTAACTGACAGATTACAAGTTGTTAACAAGAAAACAGAATAATCTGTAACAATAAAAGCACGAATCCAACAAGAAAAGTAATCATTACGAACATATAACATACCTAACCAAGTCCCAACGTTAATGAAAACAAAGCTTGCCAGAACTGAAGAGAAAAACAGACAACCAACCATTATTGTTGGAGCCCCCAGCAGCCCACTGTCAGTAAGGAAAAAATAAATAGAAGATATATAAGGACATAAAAAAAATCCTAACAACAGTTAGTCAATTGGGCCTAAGGGATGTTGCTCGACTACTCCACCCAGCAACTGTAGAATAACGATTCTTGCCAAATGCACACAAAATGCTGTTCAGCTTGGAGCACATGGTAGCCCACGGTGCAGACGCCATTAAGTCAGAAAATACTGAAATCAGATGCAGCCTGTTTTCTGACCACAGTGGAATGAAATTAGACTCTAACAACGTGAGGAAAATTGGAGAGTTCACAAATATGTAGAAAATCAACAACATACATTATTCAATGACTAATGAGCCTAAGAAGAATTGTAACAGAAATCAGAAAATCGTTTTGGATGGATGGACACAACAGCGCAGCATACCACAACACATGGTATATAACTCAAGCAAAGCTGAGGAAGACGTCGGAATCGCAAACGTCCCTATCAATGAAAAAGGGCTGACATCAATAACCTGAGCCCGCGCTGTAAGAAATCATAAAATAAGATCAGAATCAACCCAGAGCAAGCGGAAAGAAGGGCATAATAGAATCAGAGACAAAAAAAACTGGGCCCAGTGGCACACGCCTGCAGCTCCAGCACTGTGGGAAACTGAGGCAGGAGGATCTCAAGTTTGAGCCCAGCCTGGGCCACTTAACGGTGCAGTGAGATTGTGTCTCAAAAAAGAAATTAGAACAAGGCTACGAAGCAGCTCAGTGTGAAGGCTGCAGGCTCAATGCCCGATTCTTCAGGAGGAGAGCAAGCGCAGGGACAGAGGGACCAAAAGTGGAGCAGTGTAAGTCTTTATTTTGTTGTTGGTTGTTGTTGTCCCACTTTTATTATATGTATATATGATACACCCGGTTACAATGAACTTGAGAACTCTGTGCGCATTGCATCGACGTCACACTCCCTTCTCCTCACCTCTCTCCCCCTTCCTCTCCCTCCCTCATTCCCATCCCCCGCGACTCCCAACATCTGGCCCATTTGACTCTATTATTTGTTTATAGAGAAACCATGCAATATATGGCCACCTGAGTCTGACCCCACTAAGCATAATGGTCTCAAGTCATATCCATTTACCTATAAATGACTCAAATCTGTCCGTCTTTATGGCAGAGTAGTACTCGATTGTGTCCATACACCACATTTTTTATCCATTTGCCTGTTAGGGGATATTTCACCATCTTCCACAATTTAGCTCTTGTTACTCACTGTAGCTGTAGTTTGGAAGTGACTTACATATGTCCATGGACAAATACATACATGAAGAAAATGTGGCATACTTCCACGACAATGGAGTACTACACAGCCATAACGAGGACTACGCTTGAGTTATTTATAAGAAAGCGGACGCATCTTGAGACCATAAGGAGAAATAAAATAAACCAGACACAAAAAGTTAAATATCATGATTTCTCTTAAGTGAGAAACCGGAAATAAATGTAATTTAAAGAATAAAATAAAAGCGAGATGATCAAAAACAGAAAGGTAGCCTTTGCAGAGATGGAAAGGGGACCTGGGACCAAGGACTGAACAGGGGAGTAGTGAGAGCCAAAGCCAAAGTGAGCAAGATGGGAAACGCGTGTTGTCCCCTCCTCATCGTGACTGCAATCCCAAACAGGCACCGATACACAAACGGAATACAGCACATTTCAGTAAAATTGATAAACTTGTAGCTAGACTTAAACAGAGAGGGAATGCAGGTAGAGTTGAGCACACCTGTGATACCAACTACTCAGAGGCTGAGGAGCAAGGATCACAAGTTCATAGGCAGTCTGGTCATTTAGCAAGAGTCTGTTCCAAAAAAAAAAGGAAATAAAGCTTGGTTTAAAAAAGTGGAGACCAGAGTGTAGCTCAGAGCGCTTGTCCAGGATGTGTGAGTTCCCTAAGTTCAATCCCCAACAGGAAGGAGTTGGGGAAGGAACAGAGAAAAGACGTAAACACCACAGTGAGGAGCAAAAGCAGCCACGTCACTAATGATATAACTAAAATAAAAGGCAGGGGCTGAAGGAATGGCTCAGCGGTTAAAGCCTAGCAAGTGCTACACAAGCACTAAGAATACGAATTTGATTCCCCAAAACTATATAAACTGGGCGTGGTGGCGCAGGCCCATAATCTCAGCACGTGGGAGGCTGAGGCAGTTGGATTGTCCTGAGTCCAAGGCCAGCATGGGCTCTGTATTGAGTTCTGAAACAGCCTGGACTACAGAGTGAGACCCTGTCTCAGAAAAATAAAATAAAATAAAAGGCATCATAAGAATACTATAAAAAATCCTATGCCAACAAATAGGGTAACTGGGATGAAAGACACAATCCGTAAAATTGACACAAGATATGGATAGACTTACCACAAAGATCGAATTAGTGATCAAAAAAACTCCCTCAAAATAAGATCAAAATACCATTATTTCATTGAAAAATTCTACCAAGTTCATAATGATAGCAATTCTTCACAAGCTTCCAGAGTATAAGAGTAGGAAACACTTTTTAATTCACCCAAAGGAAGCCATATTATTCTGATGTCAAAACTAGACTAAGCCATGACACACACACACACACACACACACACAGACACACACACACACACACACACACACACACACAGACACACACACATCAATGTCCCTTTTGGTCAATGAACAACAAATAACAAATGTTATTTTTATCTGTCAGAGAACTCCAAGGATTTTAGAAGCTCACTTCTAGGAACTATGTTTCTTTTCATATTCCAGTGTCTTATGTGTCTGTAGGGATGGTCATGCACTTCCGTTGTTTATTCTATTCATACGAGGTATTATTACTGTGTTAGTTACTTTTTTGTTGCTGGGGCAGAATACCTGACACAACTTTAGGAAGGAAAGATTTGTTTTAGCTCCTAGTTTCAGAATGCCCAAACTCATTGTAAACCTTGAATTTTGCACGTATACATATCAATAAAATGTGTGTGGGGGGAAGATATATGTGAACAACAAAATTCTCAAGCTTAATGTAACCATTGGGTATTGCATATATGTACTAATAAAATGGAAAAAAACCTTAAAAATGAATAACATCAATTGTTATTCACAGCATGTGCCTTTTGATTATACTTAAATTTTTGTGAATGAGATAACCCTTGGAAGCAGAGAGCTGATTGCCACAGGAATCGAACAGATTATAAGGTTAAAATTTTCATCTTCAACTCTGGCTCAAAGGAAAGGCAAGAAACAGAGATGGATTTAAATCGTCAATTGCTAATAATCCATCAACCACGTTTACATAATAAAACCTCCACAGAAACCTTAAATGATGGGGTTTGGAGAGTTTCCAGATTGGGAACATGGAGATTCTGGGAGAGTAGCCTGCATCCACACACCATTCCTTCAGCCTTTACCTATCCATCCTCCATTCGGTTCATCATGAGCTGTGCCATTTACAAACTGGTTAGTGTAAGTAATGTATCTCCTTGAATTCTGCAAACCCTTCTACATAATTATTCAAAACCAAGGGAGTCATAAGAACCTCAGTTTATAGCTGATAAGTTAAAAGCATGAGTGAAACTTGGATCTGTAACTCATATCTACAGTAGATAGTAGTAGGGGAGTCTGTGGGATTGAACTCTACCAGTGAGATCTGCACTAACTCCAAACAGCGTCCTAACTTAATTGCAATATTGTGGGCCCAGGGTATTGGAGCATTGTTCCATGTGAAAGAAAATCCCACATATTTGGTGACAGAAGTATGAATGTAGAAGAACATAGTTCTTTTGACAGAGAGAAGGCACTTGGCAAAATCCAGAATCTTCTCATAACAGAAACACACTCAAACCAGGAATAAAAGAGGGCTTCTTTAACCCACTAGAGGTCATCTAAAAATCCACAGACAGAATCGTAGAAAATGGTGACAATTGAATGCTTGTTCCCTAAGAAGGACAGCAAGGTAGGGCAACAATTCAAGAAAAAAAAAATAGAAGTTATCTAGGACGGAAAGGATGTAAAATTCACTCTATTCACAGATGACATGATCTTGTTTACAGAAAATGCAAAAGAACCGTCATGTTGCATGATTCCTATGATATGACATGGCCAAGATAGAAAAATTATACAAACATGGATTGGGGTTGGTTTCTTTTTTCAGATTTTGTGGCAGAGCAAGAGAATAGGAAGAGAGCTGATAGGTAAGGGATTGCTTTCCAGAGACAGGTGCCTTCGGCAAGGCCACAGCATGGACAGCAGAGGTACCTGGCAAGTATCCGGGCGAAGGCCCAAGGAAGGAGGCCTCCAGATAGACATGCCTGGGCTAGGAATTCAGGTAAATATATGAGCTTAACTGACTGGCCCAGGGACTCCTCAAATTGACTACAGTAACCTCCAGAAAATTGCAATAAACTAGCTTTACACCCAGTCCTGAAGGAGGAGTGCAGCTTCTCCTCAGAGTCCTGCCAGGTGAAGCCTTATTATTGGCTGCAGTCAGACCTGACAGAGTACACACAGGATTTCTTCCTGGAGCCAGACTTCTCGCTACACAATAAAATTTTGACATGTATGAATATTAAGATTCAGTCCAAAATACTTTTTAATTGCTCTTGTAATTTCTTCTTTGAACTTTGGGTTATGCCAAAAGACATCTACTTTTTTAAGTATTGAAAATCCTTTTCTATATATTTTTCTTATTTTGTTGATAAGTGATTCTGTCATTCTGTGGTTGAAGAACATATTTTGTGAATTTCCGTGTTTATATTATTTTAAAGCTTTATTATTAGACAGACCAAATTTATAATTACTATAACTTAGATAATTCTGTCTCTTCTGCCATTTATGAAAAAGTCCATTTTAACTAGGCTAATACTCTCAATTGTGAAGTCTACTTTGTCAGATAGTTGTGTCGCCACGGCATGTCGTATCTTTTGCCATCCTTTCACTTTTTAGCACATCTGTGTCTGCACATTTACACAAGGGCTGTCTTTTGTAGACATATACTTAGGTATTGCCTCTGCATTCACTCCAAAAGTCTCTGCCTTTTGACTGGGTGTTAATTTACATTTCACATAATCATTGATATGGATGGCTTTAAATTTACCATCTTATTGTTTCTTTTCTATTTGTCCAACCCAATTTCGTGTTCCTTTCTCCATTTTTCACTGTGTTTTTTATTTTAAAAATGAGTGATTTTTTATTTTTCCATTTATTTTACACCACTGGCTTTTTAGCTATACTTTGCCTTGCTCTGGTTACTCTAGGGTTTCTAATAGACATTTTTCACTTATCATAGTCACTTTCTGTATTAGAATTCTCCAGAGGGACAGAATCAATAAATATACATGCATAATCATGCAAGAGGATGCATTAGGTAGACTTGGAAGGTCAGAATTGGAAGAGTACAGGATGGCCATTTGTAGGCTCAGGGGCAGAAGAATTCACAGCAGCCATCTGTGCCCTGGAAAGCCAGAGGTTCCAGTAGGTACTCGGGAAGATGGGAGTTCCAGAACAGGAGGTGTCAACACCTTGGACTAGGGCACCCATTCCAGGCCAAAGCCAGGAAGTGCACTGTTGTCGGTGTGCCTCTGCATTGGAAGGGTGAAGAAACCGGAAACCAGCATCTGAAGGAGATGGTGACAACCGGAGCTCTTCCGAACCAGGCACACCTCCTCCTTTTATTTTTATTCCATCCACAGTACAATTCTGTTCAGCTGGTGCCACCCACATCTCGGGTGGGTCTTCCTTCCTCAACTGCTGATCCTCAAGTCAACCACCCACAGACCCACCCAGAATGGTGTCTTACCCCTCTGCTGGGAGTTGACATAACTTCATGTAATTTTGTGCCACTTTACATCTGATGTAAAAACCTCATCATAATGTACTTCAATTTACCTACTCTGCCTAAAATTTTTCTTTTAAGGACAGAAAACATATGTTTTTGGATTTGCCAGCATATTTACTATTCCTGGTGCGCTTTGCTCTGCTACAGGTCCCAATTTTCATCTCGCATCATTTTCTTCTCCCTGTAAAACTTCCCTTATTTCTTGAAGTGTCTCTCTGCTAGTGACCACTTCCTCTACCCCTTGCTTGTCTGAAATATGAATTTTCTTTCTACCTTCATCTTAGTTCTGAATTTGCAATAATTCAAGGAAACTGTACCCACTTGTTCACAGACTTACATTCTGCCTCTGCTCTACCTTTATAAAACTTTATTTCACCTCATATATTACCAAAATCCTGTATCCTTTGGTTTTCAGTCTGGATTATTGTTTTTCCCATGTGCTTTTTTGTTTTGTTTTGTTTTGTTTTGGATAGTTTCTTTTCCCAGTGTTCATCATCTGCCTTATCATTCCGGTATCACACCAACTACTTATTCCATTTAGGGAGATTTTTAATTCAGACACTGTATTTTCCATTTCTAGAACTTTCACTGAGGTCTTCTCTATACCTTTCCTTTGCCCCTTCATGACAGTCATGTTTTCCTTTCCATCTTTCAATTTAAGGTACATATTTATAATGGTTTATTATTTTTCCACTAGTTTTTAATCACCTCTGTCATTGCTGTTGCCTAATTCATCCCCAGGCAATGAGTTCCATGTTTTTGCTTCTTCTCGTGTCCTGTTGTCTTGCTGCTTTTTAGTAGGTACAAGTCATGGTTAATAGATAGATAGATAGATAGATAGATAGATGCCATCCACCAGCTTCTGTTGTAATTCTTTACAGAATGATGGTGGGCTTTAAAACAAAAGGATTTTATTTAAAATTTTATTTGACACTTTGAGAAAAAATTTTTCTGTGAAGTCCACAGTATGATTTCCTTCCTGTAGGGATAGTTTAGGCTCCTAAGGGATTTTTTTTTTTTTTCACTAGTTATCTCATGTATTCAACAAGACCTGACTACTGGGAACTCACGGAAACCCCAGCCAATGTGCACTCTGGGGTTGCTCAGCTGACCTCTCTCCGGGTCGTGCTCTTTTCCTGAAGTGACTCTCCAGGCAGCCTCAGGCAGTGCACAGATACACTTGTTTTCAGACAAATGCTAGAGAACCCCTTCATAGATTTTTGACCATCTTTGTTTAGGTCTTTCCTCCGTATTATTCTTCCCCACAGATTTTAGCCACCCTGGCCTCTTCAGAACTCTTATCTCTCAAGTTCATTCACATTCACTGCAACCACTGAGCTCTGTTTGGACCCACTCTGCCTGTGCAATGGCTTGAAAACTGCTTCAGGGAGGAAAGGCAGGTCAATCATCAAGGTCATTTGTTCTTTTGTGAGGCATTGCAGTCCTGTTGTCTGAAGTTGGAGAATGGTTGTCTCATAAATTTTGCCCAATTTTGTATTCGTTATGGTGGGAAGATAACCAGGACGCTGCTACTTCCACTGAGTCAGAAATGAAGTACCAAGGGCTGACGCTGCAGTCCAGTGGTGAGTGGAGCATTTGCCTATCATGCCGAAAGCCCTGGGTTTTATCTTCAGCACCTGGGAAAGTTGAGGGAGAATTCTGAAATGGACATTTTTGAATCAGAAGTGTGTGTGTGGCCTTTGAAGTCATGAAACTAGATGAGATCGCTATAAGAATTAGTATATGTACCTTGTCTCCTTGACAAGATATGTATGAGCACAAAATGCTCAACTTCATTGTAAACCTTAAATTTTGCGCTTATACATATCAATAAAATGGGGGAGGGGTACTTAGTATATGTAGACGCTACATAGCATCCGTGGACTGGATTCTGCAGCGTTTCTCTTGTTTTGAGCACATGTAAATAGAAAGTGTCAGCAATGGTATCAGAAAAAAAATTACCATTGGGAAAATACAGTGTCCAGAAAGAGGAGAGGAAGAAGTCTTCAGAAAAAGAGGAAATGGTCACCTCTGCCCAACGGATCTGACGGGAGCAAGATGAGGACTGTCTTGGTAGCTCTTTCATCACTGAGACAGATTACCCGACCTGCACAAATTAGAGGAGGAAAAATTTATTTCCACTCACAGTTTCAAAAGGTCTCCCTCCGTCCATTCACTGGCGGGTGGCTGGGAAATGGTGGAATCCCATGGAAGGAGTGGGGCCGAGACCAGTGCCAGAGCCAGAGCTGGAGACAGAGATTCTCCCAGCAAGTCTAAGAGGAAGGGCACAACCAGCACACAACCCTCCAGGTCAAACCTCAAGCATCTGCCCCTTGCATCTAGGTCCCGCCTCCCACCAGTACGCCACATCCATAAGTATGTGAGACTTTTGGGGACATTGTAGATTCAAACCACGACAAGGACTGTGAAGTAATTCCTAAATTCATCAGTATGTGCATTACTGGTAAATTTCACAAAAGCATTTTTGATGGAGCAGTGAAGAAGAAATCTGACCAAAGCAAAGCCAAGAGGGAAAATAATAAAAATTTTGAGATATCGTGTAGGTAAATTTGAAAAGATCTTGCTACCGTGAGTAAGAAGAAAATAGATAACCAGAGGGACAAGTAAAACTGAGCATGGGCTTTTTCATGATGAGAGAAATCACAGCATCCTAACAGACAGAAAGGTCTCACAGGGAGGAGATGAAGCCATTACAGTGCAGAGCTAGGGAGCTGTCGCTGAAGCAGACAGTCTCTTATTTGTTTCTGGGACAAAATACCCAACAGACACAATATAAGGGGGAGAGATTTCTTTAGCTCACAGTTTCAGGAGATTTTACACAGTCTGTTCATGGGCAGCTGGCAACAGTGGGAGCGTAAGGAGGAGGCTGGAGATCTGCTCACCGCATCGCAGATAAAAAACCAAGCCAGGCAGAAGCCAAGCCAATGTTGGGAGGAGACTGGCAAGACCAGAGAAGCTGCAACAATGCTTCTTCTTCTGGCCTTTAAATACTTCAAGCTGCCAGCTGGGACCCCCCACACCCAGGGTGGGTGGACTTCCCCTTCTTGGCTCATAAACACCTGAGAGCTCTGCCCTGGGCAACCCCTAAATCTCAAACCCACACAATGTCTTTAAGTCAAGCCTCAAGCCAGACCCAACTCCCAATATCACACAGTTCCACAGTTCCAAATAAATGAAGCTTTTGTGGGGCACCCCAGAGCCAAAGCGTAACATAAACGTCTTAAGAAGACAAGAAGGCTGAGGCCTGGCTCTCGGGCAAGAAGCTGGTCCTTGTTGGCAGCAGAGCCTATCCAGCTCCAGGAGAGAGCCGCAGCGCCCACAGGGACAGGTTCAAAGGGAAGGCTGGGCATGGTAAAACCACAGCAACCTTTCCCCCTACCTGCTCCCATTTTATCAGTGAAATCGGAAACAAGGTCATTGGCTGAATACGCAGATGAGGGAGGACGAGCTGGGTGTTAGGATAGGAAGAGGGACAACGAGCCATCTGGAAGGACTGAAGCGAGCGAGTCGCGCCACTATAGTTTTCCCATGAGCCCTAAATAGCCAAGTGGAACGTAGGGCCACGAATCGAAGGGAGATTGGTGAGTAGAACATGGATTTTCTTGTCTCCAACCATTTTCATTTAGTGTAGGTACAAACAAGCAAAAATTCAAACCGCATCGGGGTGATGCTTTTGCAAAGTAATAGTAATAACAGTAGTACCTGGAGAAGGGCAGGGAAGTGACTGCAATGGCTGGCCACCGTGGGTCTGCTCAGCAGCACACCAGCGGAGCGAGAACGTAAGACTGGGGAGCACAGAACACAGGTGGGGGCCGTTGGGTTGCCAGGCTCGTGGGGCAAGGTGCCGGTGGCAACCAGGGCTTCACTGCCCGGCTACTAAGTTGATTCATTGCTCTGACTCATTCTTTGGACGCATCTCCATTCTAGAAAGGAAGACATATTGCGATTTCGTGTGTCAAGCACATAAATAAGGCAAAGGAAGGGATGACAGACATGGGGAGAAGAGGAAAGGTGAAATCTTGTTAGTCATGGAGCAGGGCTGAGCAACAGGCCCATGCCCTGCCGTCACTGTGCGGTGCCAGGTCACTCCCTTCTCTGGCAAGCTCGCTCACACTCCTATCTCTTGTCACACCGTAGACAGATAACTGTGCCTCCTTCTTCCCCAAGAAGCGTCGCCTTCAAACGCTTCCTCCGCCCCGCCTGCTGGCGAGCTGCTCACCCCGTTGCAGATAACCTGCGATCCGTGGAGCCTTTGTGAATGGCCGGCCCCCTCCGTGTAAGGGACAGTCTCCCCAGACAGAGAGCCCAGCTAGCTGGCTTTTCCCTCTGCATGGAATGTTAGTTGACAAATGGTAGGAAGAAAAATGAAAGCAGAAAGGAAGGAAAGAGTAGGTGGGAGGGGATCCACGTTTAGGAGCAGTCTGGAAATTTCTGGGTAAGAAGAGAGGGAGCCCCGCAGGTGTCCCTGGCAGGAACACTGCAGGCTGCTGGTAAAGGGCTGAGGTGGGGCCCCCGGAAGTTTCAACAAGCAGCAAGGGAGTCGGTGTGGCTACAGTGGGAAGACAGCTTGGGGACATTTGGGGGAAGAGCCCCAAGTCTGCTGTGTGAGTACCTGAGTAAGGTGGGATATGTCTTGGTCATTCAAGCAGCTGTAACCGAACCCTGCAGTCTGGGTGGCTTTTAAAACGAAATTCATTTTCACAAAGTCTTCAGGTGGAAGTCTCCAATCAAGACGCCAGAGATTTGGTGTCTGATCTTCCAGCCAGGGCCCGTTTATTCATTTCTGGAGGGTCATCTTCCTGTTGTGTTTTCACACGGCAGAAGCAGACTCTTGTACGGAATCACTAATACCATCCTCCAGCTCCACACTTAGAACCTATCAAAGGCTCCACCATCACCTACCAAGGCTCCATGTTTCTTCATCATGGTAGGGATTCGAATTTCAATACATGAATTTGGGGAGAGGACACAAACTTTCAAACCACAGAAAGTTGACATTGAGATTTTTAAGCAGACCCTTGCAGAGACATCACTGAAGTCGTTCACAGCACCACACTGCCACTGTGCAGGGGAGAGGACAGTAGTCATACGGAAACCAGGCGGGGACTGTTGTGATGGTTGCGGTGAGGCAATGGTGGCTTGCACCATGGTGGAAACCACGGATGCGGCAGGAAGTGGTTGGATCTTGGATTTCTTTTGAATACTGGACCACCGGGTCTGATGAGGGATGCAACGTGGAATGTGAGAGAAAACGAGAGTGTAAAGGCAATTGAAGGGCTTTGGCTACGCAGATGGGAGGACAAAGCTGCCGCGAACTGAAATGTTGGAATTCAGCTTTAAATGACAAGAACACAAAATGCCGCGTAAGTTTTCAAGTGGAAATGTTGGGTAAGCCCCAAGGAAGCTTCTCTAACTACTTTTCAGGAGGAAGGAGGCAGTATTTAAAGCTTTGAAATTGAATATGACCACTACGGGTATGTGTGTGTTTATGTGTGTGTCCTTATTCCTGTGTAAACATTTCTTGAAAGCAATGACTGCTGCTTATGTTTGATTAAAAAAAAAAAACTACAGATACAGGTATCAGACACAGAAACAGCTCAAAGCAATGAATGGGTGAACGTCATGAACAATATCTGTTATTTGCTAAGCACAGATCACAACAGAATAAAAAATATAACACAAATTCATAAGCAGAGAATTTGAGAAGGGAAGAACCATTTTTAAGCTCTATACTAGCAAGTTGAGAGCCATAGGCTTTATTATGTAGTTGATTTTTATCAATTCGTTAACTGGAAAATAGACTTTAGTCTTTACATTGTCAGTATTCCTGTATCTATGAACAAAGCATTTCTTCTCTCTGAACCTGTGTTTACCCCATGCAAAAGTGGGTGAGTGAAATCAAGCAGCCTTTTTTTTTTTTTTTAAGAGCCACTAAAATCGTTCCTGACATAAACCATCCCTGGGCTGCGTTTGTTTTACGGCTAGATGGCTCCCCCAAGTGGCCAGTTGAGATGGCTGCAGCAGGAACGCATGCCTGGGTTATAAGGAGTCATTAATAGAGCGCCTTTGCTCAGACATTGTGGTAAGCAGTTTGGGTGTGTTTATCATGAAATCCTCACAACGCACTCTGAGGTGCTTACTGTTTTTTGTCTGTATCTTATAGATGAGGAAGACACAGGACTCAGAGCCGAAAGGGCGACAATCCCAGCTTGAAAACCAGGCAGCCTGAGTCCAGAGTCTGCACGCAGGACAAGTCTGCTCTGCAGCGTACACCTCTGTAAATGCTGTGAGTGACGCGAGACCGAGTAGGAAAAGCACTTAGGTGCAGGCACTCGAGCTGCAGGTGTCATGGCAGGCGGCTACCGGCCTGTGCAACGTGGCTGGAGGCCAAAGTAGGGAGAAGGAAACCTTCTTCCCACTATCCCAGCTCAAAGGGGCTTTTAGAAGCCAATGAAAGCCCCACCACACTGTCCGGTTCCCTCTCCTAGAGGAGCCCGGGCAGGCTGCCTGCACCCACTGTCACTGCACTCAGAGGTTTGTGCACAGAAGTTGGCTTGGTTTCCTTGCTTACACCCAGGTAGTTTAGGAGAGTGTTTCTGATTTCGAAGCTAAGCAACCAATAAGCAAAGCAACTGATCAACAGCCGAGCCTGGTGGGTGGAAGACGCGGCTTTGGACCTGTTCTCTTCTTGCTCCTTCCATGTGCTCTTGTATCAGATTTTACGTTCAGCCAGAGTCACTCTGGTTACTGTACATTTCTGAGACTGTCTTCCGCTGCTGGCTTCTCTCCCCAGTCCACCTGCCACCCTTCACTGTTCAGCCTCCTCTGGTCGCTGCTTCTTGTGTTTGGCCTGGAGCTTTGAGGGGTTTGTAGAAAAGATGGGCTGCAGTTGGTAGAAAAGACGGCATGCAGTGGCTGCATGCTGGCCAGCCCAGAATTCCTTCAGGTAGTATTGAGATTTGGAAAACAACACTTGATTGGCAAGTTAGCTGCCCTCAATATGTAAGGAACAGAACTCCTCGTCAGCCTGGCTAGCGGGAGGAGGAAACTTAGAAGTGGCAGCTCTGAGGACTGGAGATTGAAACATTAGGCTTTCTCGGGATCTAAGGCAGCTCGAGGGCTTTCAAGCAAGAGGTGATGAAAGGATCCCACGCAGGCCTCGAGCCAGTTACTGGCACTTCCTGCACTAATTCCCTTCCTCCCCTGGGTACCTGCTGCTCACACATGGCTTCTGCACATGAGGGGAACATCGTCTTCCCCCTTACGCAGGAGCTGCCCACTTCTGCGCGCCTTCCAGCATCCGTCCCCACCTCTAACCTCCCTCGTTATCTTGGTATTTCCCAGTTCAAACTCTGAGAAAGAATAAATGATCGGTTCGGCGGGTTTCTTCCCCGCCACTCCTGTGATAGCGTAGCCTACATCCTGAGTGATTTTTCATCGTCCAACAAGTTGTAACGCAGTAGAAGAGGCCGGAAGGCCATGCCAGCTGTTCCACTGTGGCAGCCTGAGGTTACAGTGCTGTGAACGCCTTGTCTAGCATAAGAAAAATTTCCAAGTTTCTCTCTATGTGCCTTTTTCATTGTTGATATTCTCTACAATCTTTTTTCCATTTTCTATTGTGATAAAATACATGTAACATATAACTTATAATCTTAAGCAAAAACAAAAGCAAAAACAAAAACCAAAACCACATGACCATTTCAGTTGATGCAGAAAAAGCCTCTGATAAAATTCAACATCCTTTCATGACTAAAACTCTGAGAAAAATAGGTATTAAAGGGACTTATCGCAAACTCATAGAACCCATATATGCCAAACCTACTGCAAATACCATAATAAATGGAGAGAGATTAAAAGTGTCTCCTCTCAAGTCAGAAACACGACAAGGCAGTCTACTCTCACCACTCTTATAGTCCTTGAAACACTTGCCATAGAAATCAGACAAGAAAGTGAAATAAAGGGAATTTGTTTCAGAAAGGAGGAAGCCAAACTATCCTTATTTGCTGATGATGTGATTATCTACATAGAAGACCCCAAAAACTCCACTATGAAACTCTTGGAAATAATAAATTCAGCCAAATTCCAGTGTATAAAATCAATACTAAAAAATCAATAGCTTTTCTCTACACCAACAACAAACTCACTGAGAAAGAGCTCAGATGAACAATCCCATTCTCAATAACTCTGCAAAAAATTAAATACCTAGGATTATACCTAACCAAGGAAGTGAAGGACCTATATACAGAAAACTACATTACACTGAAGAAACAAGTTGTAGACAACATCAGAAAATGGAAAGACAGCCCCTGTTCTTGGACAGGTAAAAATCAATATACTCAAAATGACTATAGTGCCAAAACTGATATACAGATTCAATGCAATTCCTATCAAAATACCAACAATATTTTTACAGAACTTGAAAAAATAATCCTTAAGTTTATATTGAACCAAAATAGACCTAGAATAGTCAAAGCAATCTTGAGTAACAAGACTAAGGCAGGAGGCATTACAATACCAGACATCAAGAGATAGCATAAAGCAATAGTTGTAAAAACAATTTGGCACTGGTACAAAAACAGACAGATCAGTGGAACAGAACTGAGGATGCGGATACAAACTGGAATATCTTCAACTACCTAATATTCAATAAAGGAGCCAAAAGCATACACTGGAAAATAGACAGCCACTTCCAACAAATGATACCGGGAAAATTGGACAGCCACATGCAGAAGAGTGAATCTAGACACACACCTGTCACCATGCACCAAAATCAAATCAAAGTGGATCAAAGACCTAGATATTAAAACTGAAACACTGATCCTTCTGGAAGACAAATGTGGCAAATATCTAAAAGACATAGGTGTAGACAAAGACTTTTTTATTAAGATACCAAAAGCAAAAGAAATAGCCTCCATTATTAACAACTGGGATTATATCAAATTAAAAAGTTTCTGCACGGCGAAGGAAATTATTGAAAAAAGAGAACCGACAGCCTGGGGAAAAATATTCACCACCAATACGTCAGGTAGGAGACTCATAACCAGAATATACAGGGAACTGAAGAAAAGGAAGCCCCTCAAAATCAAAAACCCTATTGAAAAATGGGCAGAAGAAATGAATAGGCAGTTCACAGATGAAGAACTTCAAATGGCCAATAAATACATGAAAAGATGTTCAACACCCTTATCCATAACAGAAATGCAAACCAAAACATCACTAAGATACCATCTAACTCCAGAGAGATTGGTGCATATCAAGAACTCAAACAGCAATCAGTGCTGGCGAGGCTGTGGGGAAAAAGGAACCCTCCTGCACTGGTCGTGGGAATGTGAACTGGTGCAACCACTATGGAAAGCAGTATGAAAGACTCAAAAGACTGGAAATAAATATCCCTTCGATCCAGCGATACCTCTTCTGGGAACATTCCCCAAAGAGTTAAAAACAACACACAACAGAGATACATGTATACCCATGTTCGTAGCAGTGAACACGACCTTTTAACAATAGATAAAATGTGGAAGACACCAAAATACCCATCAACAGACCAAAGGATACAGAAATCGTAGTATTTATACACAATGGAATACTACTCATCTATAAAGACAGATAGATTGGAGGCTTTTGTAGGTCAATGGAGGCAACTTGAGACCATCATACTTAGTGAAGTGAGTCAGAGGCAGAAGGTGAAATATCAAATGGTTTCTCTGACATGAGAAAACCAGATCACAATTACTTCATGGAACTTAATGTAGAAAATAATGGGAACTGGGGGGGGGGGGGCAGTGGCGAGAGGGTTGAGAGGAGAGATGGGAAGGATTCGTAACTTGGCCATTGTATGTGTGTACACAAAATGCTCAAGATCACTGTATACATATCAATAAAATGGGGAAGAAAAAATATTCCTGGTAAAGGCGGCAGCAGGATACACACGACTTTTCCCAAGGATCCTTCTAGCTCTGGATCTTGCTCTTGTTCTGTAAAGTCAGCAGCCTTGAGGTGTGGGTGACACCAGCAGGGCTACAGCCTTAAGGGCATCCACTACATTCTCATAGAAGTCCTTCACTCACTAACCTGAACCCATCCAAGCTGCTCTTTTGACTGTCAGCTTCTTCTCAGGTTGGAGGCAGACACTTTACAACTCTACGATAAAGTCACACAATAATCTGTATGTTCTGTGTATTATTTATCAAATACATGATTTGCAAATATTCTCCTGTTTTGTGGGTTGTCTCTTCATGAGGAGTGTATTTTGATGCACATTTTTAAATTTTTATAAAGTTCTGCTTATCTTTTTGTTACTGTTTTTGCCTGAAACTTTGATATCAATACTTTGAAGATTTGCCATGTTTTCTTTTAAGACTTTCATGATTTTATGTATTAATTTGTATCTTTGACAATTTCACACTTTTTTTTTTTTGAGACAAGGCCTTGCTCTGTAGTCTTGGCTGGCTCTGAACTCATTATGTGGCCAGGGCTTGCCTGAAAGTCACAGTAGCCTCCGCCCTCTGAGCATTTGGATTACAGGCATGTACCACCATACCCAGTCAACAATTTTATAATATAACCAAACTTCATTCTTGTACAGATAGCTCTCTCTCCCACACCATCTGCTGAAAAGATTGTCATCTTCCTATGGAATGGCTTAGAACACGTTGTCAAAAATTACTTGGGGAAGGGGGAGCCAAGATGGCAAGCGAATAACAGCTCCAGGGAAGACTAGTCCCACAGAAACCAACCAGCCAGCCAAACAGCTGGAGCACAGTACATCTGAGACTACAACAAAATCCAGAAAGAGGAGGTAAAATCAAAGGTAGGGGATTACAGGCCAGGGGGTGGGGGCGCTGATTGGTGGTGGGGAGGGGAGGGGTTTCCCAACCCTCCTCAAAAGACCCGAGGGCAACAGAGACCCTCTGTAGGGCACTTTCAAATGCACCTTAGAGCAAAGAAAGGATCTGAAGATCTCAACACCCTCAGGGCACTGGGAACTGGAGCGAAAGAGAAATTGGGGGTCCTCTCCCATGAGGAAGGTGCAAGGGTCTGTGCAGTCAGACAAAAAGCACGCAGCTGGAGGTACACATGAGAGAAAGAAAGAGAGAGCCTTACAACTCAACCCAGCTGCATACCATCTGGAAGTTGTAATCCTCAGGGCTTGAAGCCCACCACCAAGGGTCAAAATAAAGGGACATGGCGTCCTAGGGGGTCAGGGTAGAGAACTGCACCTAACAGGGCTGGCGGAATGTGAAGCACAGCCTGCGCCGAGAAGCCAGGCAGCGCCACTGGCACTCCCCTCTCCAATATAAACCCGGGCATTAGCTCAGGCTCAGGGGCTGAAGGGTTAAGGACCTGCCACACTCCCGCCCAGAGGGGCCCTGAGAGACAACACACACACACACACAGGGTGGAAAAAAGACTTGGAAAAGCCTAGCAGGCTGCCACTGAAGCCATACCTCCCAGGGGCCTGGCACCCCCTGGCGGATAACAGGCACTGCCTGCTGTAACCGCTCTCCACAAACAGGCCAATGGCAACCAAGTCCCTAACTTCTAGCTCTCCTAGAATCAGGGACCCACCTCCACTCCCCTATCTGGAGGCCACACCTGCAGAGAGGAGGCCAAGAGGACACTTAAAAAAAAAAAAAAAAACATCAACCACAAAAGGCAGGCAGGCTGTCCCTCAGAGTCTGCAGCTCAGGTCTGGCAGCCCCTCCCAGCTCAGCCCAACACAGAAAAGGAAGGCATCAGCCAATGCATGCCGATCTACACGATCTGCACGAGCCAGTGACCAAGCAGGGCAAAAGAAAACTAAATCGCTTCCAGGCTTCCTCCCAGGCAGGGGAGGATGGGGCCACCCCGCGCACATCACTAGGAAAGGCACGGGCGTGGCACTCCCTAAGGTCTAGAAAGACACGAGGCCAATACGCTGTGCTCCCTATCTGCGCCCTCCTACTACCCCCACCCCTCCTGGCAGCTTCGACCTCTGCAGAAAAACCTTTCTAAAGCAGACCAAGCAGCGACTGGAAAGAATGAATAAGATGTAACGAGGAACCCCACCTCAGTGACACAGACAGCGTACGACACAGCCACAGAACACTCTCCACTACTCGAAAACTCAGACAGCTCAAAGGGTAACCAGAGCAAGCCAAAGGAACACTGCACAGCAAGATGCCACAGCAACGCCCCAGCTCACCAAGAAAGACCCAGATGGAACCAAAGGAAGACCCGAAATTCCTAAACTTCAAACCTGCTGGAAGAACACAAGACAGACATAGACAACATACTACACAAAATACTTAAGAGTATAAAAAAACTAGACAAAGAATTTAAGCAAGAAGCAAATGCACAACTACAAAAGTCAATACAGGAAATCAATGACAGACTCACTAAAGCCTTCCAAAAATATGACAAGATAAAGAAAGAACAGCAAGAGATCAAGACCTCCATGAAATGTTTAGAGAACAGAGTGACCCAAAATGAGGGGAGAACTTCTGACTTAGAAGACAGGAACGAAATAATGGTCCAGACTTCTAACAGCCACCAAATAATTCGACATCAACAAGAAAATAAAATACAATAGATTATAGAAGGCTCAAAGAAACTTATTCTCAGAATAGCAGGAACACAAGAAAAAAATAGAAACATATACTGAAGGACTGAGAAGCCTATTCACTGAAGTCATGAGAAAACTTCCTGTACACAGAAAATGGAACAGATACAGAAGTGACGGAGGCATACCATACACTTTAAATATGACCAAAATAGAAGCTCCAACAGACGTATTATAACAAAACTCACTGATATACAAAGCAAAGAGAGAATCCTAAAAGCTGTAAGAGAAAGAAAGCAAGTGACATATCAAGGCAAACTTATCAGGGTACCAGAAGACTTCTCAACTCAAATTCTAAGGGCCAGAAGAGCCTGGAGTGAAGTCTACAAAGCCCTAAAGTGTCAACCAAGACTCCTGTACCCAACAAAAATGTCATTTAAAATTGGCAATGAAATAAAAACCTTCAACAACAGAGAAACCTTGAAGAAATTTAAGATGAACAAACCAGCAATACGAAAAATCCTTATGGGTCTTTTAGATAGGGAAACAGGGTCCATGGGCATGCCACCCTAAACATGCCCAATCTAGTTTGATAGGCAAACAGGGAACAACCACGACACTGGCAAGCTTACCTTCAATAGAGAGAACATTTTTAAAAACCTAAACAAAATCATTCAATACTCATAGAACAGCAAAATGGCAGGACCTGAAATGCACATATAGATATACCCTAAATGCCAAGGGCCTTAATTTACCAATCAAAAGACATACATTGGCTTACTGGATTTCAAAACATAATCCCACCATATGTTGCTTGCAAGAGACTCATTTCAAACATGGAGACAAACACAGACTAAGGATGAAAGGCTGGAGTTCTATTTTTCACTCAGCTGGGAGACTTAAAAAAAAAAGCTGCAGTTTCCATTCTCTTTACTGACAAAGTAGACTTTAAATCAAAGCTGGTCAAAAAGTAAAAAGAAAGTCAAAAGTCACTTCATCCTCATAAAAGCAACAAGTGACAGTCATAGACTATGATGCCCCAAATATTGATGCACCCAACCACATAAAACAAAAGCTACTGGATTTTTAAAAAACTGACTCCAACTCTATATTAGTGGAGACTTTAATATGCCACTCTCCCAAGAAGACAGGTGAACTAGACAAAAAAATCAACAAAGACGTAACAGATCTGAACTATACAACGGAAGAAATGGATCTGACAGGCATATACAGAGTTTTTAGTCCAACAATAGAATACACATTCTTCTCAGCTGCCCATGGAACATTCTCCAAAACAGGCCACATTCTAAGCCACAAAACAAGTCTAAACAGATATAAGAAAACTGACACAATCCCAGGTACCCTGTCAGATCATAGTGGAATAAAACCAGAAATCAACCACAATAGAAATCCAAGATGACCACTCAAACAAATGAAGACTGGACTCTCCTAAGTAAACACTGGAAAGGAAAGGGATAATATGTACATAAAAATAATAAAGTAAACATTGGATTACAGAAGAATCAAGGAAGAAATTTCAAAAGTCATAGAGACAAATGACAATGGTAGACAACCCAACACAATCTCTGGGACACAATGAAGCAGTGTTGAGAGAAATTCATTGCCATAAATGCACACATAAAATGATTTGAGTAAACCCAAAGAGATAATCAATGATACAACTCAGGACTCTAGAAAAACAAGAACAGAGGCTGGAGGAATAGCTCAGCAGTTAAGGCACTTGTCCAGAAAGTACTAAGTCAAGTGCTAAGTACCCAAGTTCATTTCCATAGCACCACATAATCCAGGTGGGTGGTGCATGACTGTAATCCCAGCACTCAGAAGGCTGAGGCAGGAGAGCTGCGTGGGTCCAAAGCCAGCCTGGGCTCCATAGTGAGTTCAGGTCCAGCCTGAGCTGCAGGCAAGATACTACTTCCAAAAAAAAAAAAAAAAAGCATAATCCTAGAATGCAGGAGTCCGATGCAAAGCAAGAACCTCACACCGCTGCTCTCACCTACACTGAGTGTACAGCTCCTGAGATGAGTATCTCATTCAAAGGTAAATTTACCATTTCATTCATTCCCAGATGCAGAGCACTAACTCAGAGATTTTACGTGGGAGGAAAAGCAGGCTATGAAACGAATAGTTTCTTGTTTCATCCCTAAGGAACCGTTACCATTTGCAAGAAAGCATGGAGGAGACCCAGATTCAATGATGCACTCAAGTACAGAGATTGCCGTGAAAGGCAAATGTGATGAATTCATAGAGCCTAGAGAGCAAACCAGGCTCACAGAAACAAGACAGTGGGAGAACCCTTTCTGGGGTCAGAATAAATACCAAATACAGACCTCATATACTATTTCTTCAAAGGGGTTGCAATTCGATGGATCTTGATTTACACCCCAGGACATTAGTGAAACCAAAGGAACAATCAGCTGGAAGTTAGTAGAGTTTACCACTTGTAAGTGGTCAAGGAAAGACAGAACTATAGCCCTACCAATTCCACTGTGATCCCAACGTGACGATGGGCATACCCAAAGTCGCACCTTTGAAGAGCAGCATTATAGACCCAACACTAAAGTGGAAGAATGGGAAGAGAGTAGTAGACATCACTAGAATAATCTAGCCTGTCACTAAAAATTAAACAAGCAAACAAAAATGAGCAGAACCCAAGAGAGGAAGAACCATTACTCATGCTGGAACCTATCATACCACCAACTATATAGAAATTTGGTAAAATATTGCCTAATGGCACAACTCTCAAAATGTATCACCGAAGTCAATAGAACTTGTGTGTGTGTGTGTGCATTAGTACCACCAAAAAGGAAATAGAGACATATGAAACTACATTTCTGTCACTGAAATTGTTAGTAAATATCTTAAGTTGATTTAACAAAATATGGCAAACCCTGAAACCACCAACACATACCCACAAAATCTAAAAACATATAGTGAGAAAATTTGTTAAATAAAGGCTACTTAAGAAAAAAAGCAGAAAGGGAGGTTGAAAATGGAGAAGTAAAAATCTACTTCTATTTGCAGATAACCTGATCTTGTACACAGAAAATCTGAGAGAAGCTACTTAAAAAACTATTAGAACTAATATTGAATTAAGCAAGGTTATAGGATATAAGACCTACTGGAGACTGAAGCCCTGAACTCAGATCACTTCTCATACAACTGCATTTTCAGGCTTTTTAATTTTTTTTTTTAATTTAAGATAGGATAGGATCTCACTAACTCTCTAAATTCCCCAGGGTGGACCCAAATTTGTGACCATCCTGGCCCAGCCTCCAGAATGTTGAGATTACAGACATGGGCCACCATGCTTGGTTTCAATTATATTTCTATACATTTCAACGACTATCTGAAGACAAAACAGAATATAATTCCATTCATAATAGCACTTAAACAAAAAAGAAAAGCTTAGGAACACACAACACAAAACACTGCTTATAAAGAAATTTAAAAAGATCTCAACAGACAGAAGAACCTCCCTTTGTAGTTTGGGACACTTACAATTGTTGAGATGGTAAACTGACTGCCTGGCTGATCTCTGTATTGTACACAACTTCTGATTTCTTTGTAGAAAAGGACACGTTGATTCTAACAAATGTGTCAAACTGCAAGCAGATGAAATCTGCCTAACAATCTTGAAAAGGGGAGATATAAAGCACTTCCCAATTTCAAAACTTACTATCAAGAATGGCAATCAAGAGAGTATAGCACCAACAAAAGGACAGATGGAATAATAGAGTTGAAAGTGAGAAATAAATTGATCTAGAAGCAAATGTTTTCAGGAAGGGCACCAAAGCTACTCAATGGGGAATGAAGTCTTTTTGGCTGTGGTACTGAACAACTGGACAGCATACACAAAAAGACAAGAGTGGCCTCTTCACTCAGACCATCTATACAACTTAATTCACAATGGGCCAAAGATACAGCACAAGAGCTAAAATTACAGAACTCTTAGAAAACAAAGGACATGGACAAAATTGCAACCCTCACATACAGTAAATGGCAGCTGCTTTGTAAAACTGTCTGGCAGCTTCTCAAAGGATTACACACTCTTACCATGCGATCTAGCAAGTCACTCCTAGGAATATTCATGAGGAACTGAAAACTATGTCCACACAGATATGTGTGAATATTCACAGCAGCATTATTTACAGTAGCCAAAATGTAGAAACAACATAAATGTTTATCAACAAATGAACAAAAATATGTCATATCCACACAGTTCGGTATTACTTGGTTTAACAAATTGAGGTACTGATTACGCACATGGTTCTCAGATGAACGTAGATGAACCCTGAACACTGCGATGCTGAGTAAAAGAAACGAATCACCAAAGTCCACATTTTACATGGTTCCATTTGTATGAAAGTCCAGAGAAGGAAGATATATAGAGACACACAGTAGACTAGTGGTTGGGCAGAACTTACGGTTTGTGTTTCTCAGGAGATACTGGCTGAAAGGCATGAACATTTTTGAGGTGATAATGTTTTAAAATTTATTCTGATAACAGGAGTATAGCCCAATTTTTAAGGCACTTGCCTAGCATACACAAGGCCTGAGTTCAATTTCCCAGCATCACATAAACTGGTTGTGGCAGAACATGTCTGTAACCCCAGCACTCACAGGGTTGAGGTAGGATTGCCGTGAGTTTGATGACAGCGTGGGCTACATAGTAAAAACATAGTAAGTTCAGACCAGCCCAGACTACAGAGAGAAATCGTGTCTCAATACACACATACATATAAACAAATAAATGATTGTGATGATGGCAGCAGATGTTTTTGAATATACCAAAACCCATTTAACCACAGCCAATACACAGCTAAATTGTATGGTTTGTGGATTCTAGTGCAACAGTCTTTTGAGTTAATTTGTTTTGTTTAGTTTTGTTAGTGTTGAAGACTGAGCCCAGGGCCTCACATTGAGTTTTATCTTCAGTCCACTTCTTAGTTTTGATTTTGAGACAGGCCCTCACTAAATCACTAGGTTGCCCAGGCTGGGCTTAGGCCTTCAGTCCTATCTCATCCTCCCAGCCTACCGAGATTACAGCCTGTACCACTGAGTCTCGCAATACAGCTGTTTTTAAAAATGGAGGAAAGGGTTAAGAGTAGCCAAGATATCTATCAGAAAGAACCCAGAAGGGGTGACAGACACGAGGATGTGTCCTCTGGCTCTAAGAAAGTGTGCTAGCATTTGCACACAAGTGGACAAACTGAGCAGTACCACAGCACTGAATGCCTTAAAATCTCACATGCCTAGATCCTTTTTATATTATAAAAGTGAAATACGCAATCAGGCTGGAAAACTATAGGTGATTAATACATAAAACTGAGAAATGGGTTACCATATGAGAAAAAAATTGTAATTAAATTGCCTCACACCATTTGTAAAAAATCAACCACGAAATGGGTTGAGTACCTGGATGCCAGAAATAAACCTTTAAAATTCTTAATATAAAATACAAGGTGAATACTCTAAGCCATAGGATATTAAAGGTAATAAAACATAAATCCAATTAGTTTTTAAAATACTGATGTCTAAACTTATGGTCATATTTTTGTTCATCAAAGGATTCTTTTATAAAAAGTCAAGTTACCAATAGAAGATATTTTCAATACAGAAACATGTATGCAATTTGGGTCAATAATATGTAACAAAAACAATTAAATATGACCAAATTTGGATTACAATACAAAAACATGTATGCAACTTGGGTCAATAATATGTAACAAAAACAATTAAATATGACCAAATTTGGATTACAATACAAAAACATGTATGCAATTTGGGCAATAATATGTAACAAAAACAATTAAATATGACCAAATTTGGGTTAACGTTATGTCAATTTTTAAATGATAAGAAACCGACTAAGAAATGAGCAGAAAGATGAGATGAAGAAACAATCTGGTTAATAAGCAGAGATGTGCTGACCACCAGCAGTGATCAAGAGAAGTCATAAAAACAGGTGGATGCCATTGTAAACCTCCATAGGAAAAAGGCAATATTAAATGTTGGAAAATTAAATTGATTTAAATTGATGCAACTGAGTTTCCTCTCATGAACAATACATGGTCCACAACACAGCAATTTAACTCTTGAGGGAGAGCAGACACGCAAGCACAGGCACATAGAGAGAAACACTGCCACTTGTATGACAGGTCATACATGGAAGAGTGTTCATAGTGATACTGTTCACTATTTAAAAATCTGGGTTGGGGCTGGAGGAATGCCTCAGTGATTACAGCACTTGCCTAACAAGCACTTATGTACGCGAGCTGGATTCCCTAGCACCACATAAACCAGGTATGGTGGTGCACGCCTGTAATCCCAGTAATTGAGAGGCCGAAACAGGAGGATTGCCCTAAGTCCAAGGCCAGCTTTGGCCCCATAGTGTGCTCAGAAACAGCCTTGGCTACAGAGCAAGATCACGTTTTAAAAAATCTGCACTAACGGCGTAATTCTGTGATATACCATGTGCTTTGTATGAATGAGGCCCTGGGTTCAGTTCCCAGCACCAACAAATAAAACCAAACACTACCACCAAAACCTGAAAACATCCAAAATAATCATTAGTGGCAAAATGGACTTAAAATAACATGCAATGATTTGCTCAGCAATTAGCACACAATTTAAAATTTAACGAAAGAACACTGCGGGGGAAATCCTCAAAATACTATAGAAATGTTTTCATAAAATATTAATTTCCTTAGCTTTCCAGATTCACACCATGTTCTTGATCCTTCCATATTCTTCATGAGCTGTGTGTAATAAGGACCACACATTATCGACAGGCACTGCATTTCCCCTCATCTTTAGGATGGGGACAGCAGATCCTATTTCATGCTGAGGATTAAATAACACTATCCACTTAAGTGTTTGGCCTTTGTTCTTTATATCCCAGGAATGTATTAAATAATGTTAGGCCAAAGAATGACATGATTACACTAGCACTTCTGAGAGGGCAGCAGTGGCAATGGACTGCAGGGGAACAAAAGCCAAGGTGAGGAAGAACAAGGAGTAGGCTGAAATCAAGAGGTGAAAAATAAATGGGTAATGTCAATCAAAATAAAGAAGAAAAGGAACTGGAGAAAAATGAAGAAACGTGATAAAAAGAACTTGGCTCCTAAATGGGAAGTAAAGGGTGAAAGGACTTACCAGAAGGCTAGGTTTTCAAGATCAAGACATATTTAGGAACAACGGCTGTTACTAACAAATTCTTAAAACTTTTTCTGCCCTTCAGTGCAGCAACTCTCCATGCTTTATAGACACAGAAGTTGAGTTAGGATCAAGTTTTATGAACAAAGTAAGAAATTAAAGTGTAGTACACAGTACTTTGGATCAAAAGTGAGCACTCGTAATTACACAATTGTATGCCTTACCATCTGCTCAAGGACTTACTCCAAAGAAATGTAAGCTTCTGATCAATGGCATCCTATCATGTACTAAGCGCTTGCTGAAAAAAAGAAAAAAAAAAACTAACCAGTTTATAGTCAACCTTGTCAGTCATCACACTGTCAATGAGGGAACAGTTTTATGAGAATCTTAACAATAAGATCGAGACCTGGGTCCTACATGCACCATTGTTGCACTGTCTCAGGCAAATCTCTTAGTATGATGGTTTGAGTAAGAAACATCTCCAAACTCATGTGCTAGAGGCTTGGGCACAGGCAGACAGGCTTTGGGCCAGTGACTGATCGTGAGAGTTCTAACTTCATCAAATAGATCAATCCCTTGGTAAGATCATTATTTAGTGGTATTACTGGGAGGTGAAGGAAAAAGGAGGGAGGGCTAGTTGAAGGCAGTATGTTTTGGGGACATAGCCCTGGGGATTACAGCTGGTCCTGGGCCCTTTCCTCTCTGGCTCTTTCCCTTTCTCTGCACTCTGGTAGCCAAGAAGAGAGTATTTTCTTCAGCTACACTCTTCCACCATATGTTTCTGCTTCCACACAGGCCTAAAAGCAATGGGTCTAGATCGCCATAAGCTGAAACCTCTGGAAACTTTGCTCTGTAAGCTGTTTGTGTCAAGTACTTTATCACAGCTCTGGAAAGCTAACACACAGAGTCACTGATGCTATTCCACTGTGTCGGATGTAGAGTATCTCCCTACTCTACATCAGTGTTATGCTCACATTAAATCCAAGTACTGTGAAAAACTAGCAGTCCTACTCTACAGCTCTTCAGCAAAATGCATATGTAGAGAGAAATGTGAAATGGATATAAGAAATCTGATCCATTATACATTATGGCTTCTCAATTGTGACTGTAATATATACTGACAATCTGAAATAGCAGGACCACATTTTAAGAAGTATAAACACTTATGCCGTAACATCTCAAAAATGGATACTACATCACTGAACCTTATGATTTCAAGATCTGAGGTGAGAATTCCTGGATATTCTTTTATGTGAAAGATGGTAAGACTAAGACACACACTTCATGAGATTACTAAGATTACTTTCATTTGTAGTAAATTCCCAGGAGATGAGCAAGCTAAATGTTTCACATTACTAAAACTGTGACAGTCTAATAATCTATTTTCCATTACACAGGATTCTTACAATGCATCTGCAAAGTTATTACCGCTACTTAAGACCCTCTCAGCCACCTAATAAGCTAGTAAATTCAAGGCCAGGTTTTCAAATTCTGTCCTTTCCCTCAAGCAACAGACAAAGGGGATGTAACTGATGCATGCTGCACTGGCCGAGTTTGGAGGCAAAAAACCCACTACTGAGTTGCCAAGATAGGATGGGCAGCCAGAGTTCTACGTTGAGACCTGTCTACTTTCTCTGTCTGCCTACGTTTGAGACAACTGGACAGTATCAACAGAAGAAATGATATTTTAATACTAAAAACATAAACTGAAGTTCTTGCATGTGACTGCCACATAACATTATCACACTAATGGAAAGCTGTGCTATTTTCAGTTTTCAAGCACTGCACTTTAGAATTCTAAGGTGACCCCATATACAGCTGCCTTTGTATGAACCACCGAACTCATTACAGGAACTGGAAGATTAGCACAGCTATTAAGAGAGCCCTGGATTCAACTCCTCAACACCACATAAGCCAGATCTGGTGACATAAGCCTGTTAACCCAGCATTCAGAGGCTGAGGCATAAGGACTATTGTGAGTTCAAAGCCAGCCTGGGCCACATAATGAGCTTAGGACCAGCCTAGATTACAGAGACCCTGTCTCAAAAAAACAAAATAAAACAAACAAGTCCCTAGGACCTACAGAACCTCCACCTTCAACTCATTTCCAAGACAGCAAAGCAAGCCTTGCCGAGGTTTATGAATATAGTACCCCCAACTAGGCAGTTCATTCTTTCACTTCTCAACTCCATAAAACTGATTTGAATGGTAATGTTTTTAAAGAATATTATGGTATGTGTTACGACCATGGAGTTAAGTCTCAGCTCTGTTCTATATTGCTAAGGTAGAATAATCACTTCTCTAAATCTTGTTCTCCCACCTCAAAGAAGTTTACCACCTAATTTTGACTGGCTGTACGTGGATTAAGTAAGACGAATACAAAATGCAAGCAAAGGTGAAGTACACAGCTTCTCTCTCGCACTACTCTGTCTTGTACATAGTTCCTGCCTAGTGAGGAAACAAACTCCCTGGGATAGCTTTTCCTTAACTGTGGCTTAGCTGGAGAGGTTACACCTTTTTCTGGAGAATGGTACTTCCCACAACTGATTTGGTAGTGACATCTCAGTTCCAACTAGCAGTAGGTACAGGAAAAAGATGCTGCTGAATTACCATATAATCAGTGGGTGAGCATTTGATTAAAAATCAGTGTTGTTATAATCAAGTTCAGTGGTGTGGCTATAAAGTGCTTCTTTCAGTTTCCTGGATCCCAAGGGGTTTTTTGACCTGTACTGTCTTCTCATCTATATGCCCTATCACTGACACACATCTATCTCCTTTTTCCTTTTTAAGGGAGCAATGAAGGAATTACAACCCCAAATCTAAGTAGATACCTATTATCAATGATCACCTTGTAGCCACAGGATTAGAAACAGAAGATATAGCTGGCAACAATCACTGGGCCAGGGCTGACAATGGGTGCTTATCAGCTGTGCTCCTGTTCGTTCTCACGTTTACTGTGATACAGGTTGGACTGCAGGCCCCTTCCATTAGCATTAAGAGCTGGGACAAGTCAGGGCCAAGATAAAAACAAACTTGAAGCGAGACTACATCATACCTGATGAAAGAGAAAGCAACACTGTGCTGCACAGACACATCTATTGTTTTTAAGAATAGAGAGTAACCAGAAAAAGAAGCTATAGACAGGGAAGTCCAGATCTTTTCCCAATGTGAAGTACACACATAAATCGATGTAGTTTTAGGGCTGGGGCCACAGCTCAGTGATGAGAGCCCTTGCCCAGGACGCACAGGCCCCAGCTGCAGTCCCCCAGCACCAACTAACAACTGGATGCGGTGACACGGGCCTGTAAACCCAGCATTCGGGAGGCAAGACAAGAGGACTGTCATGTGTTCCATGGCAGCCTGCACTACATAGTGAGTTCAGCACTAGCCTAGATTACAGAGAGACCCTGTCTCAATAAACAAAAGTCAAAACAAAACAAAACGCCTATGTATCTGATTACCTGATTTTCCCCTCCTAAGGTCTGACTTCAGAAAATCAAATTACAAAGTTATCATCACATCCTAGATTTATTACAACTGACCTGCAGGCAAAAGGATAGAAGTATTACATAAACACTTTGATTTCATGTATATATCTTAAATAGAGGAAGAATTCAAACAAGAATACAGGATAAAATATTTCAAAGCTCCGAAGCAGTTATGTTACTGAGCTCCATTTTTACAGACAAATAAGGCAATATCCCTGCACATTAGCTTTTGATAATTTTTATACATTTTTATATAGTACAAGAGAAAAATAACCAGAGCTCACAATGTACAGTTCTTACACTATTTTCACAGTTTGTGAACACTATACACCCTTTTGTTTTAATAAAGATACACTGTAATAAATTCCTTGCCCTTAAGTTTATACTTTATAATAATCTATGATTAATACACTAAAATTGCCTTTTTATGTGGTCATCCACACAACAGAATGGTCGGATTAGCTCCTGGACAGTCAGAATTGCTTTTATCTCCATTTACATCATGGCAAAGTGACTCTGTTGAGCTAGACAGGAAGCTGACAGCAGTGAAACAAATTCCTCTTGCGTTCCCGAGAGCAATGCAGGATGATGGCTTGGTGTGGTTGAAGGAAGACACAGTAATGCCTTCTTTCAGAACACTGGGAAGTCTAAGGTTCCAGATGTCAAGGGGGAGGAAAATAGGAAAATTAGGGAAGTGAACCAAAGAGATGTTACTTTTTAATTCTCCAATTTGCAGGGATATAACTTTAAACAGCACCATTTCCCTTTATTGTTATTTAAGACTGTCACTCTGGGGGGAGACACAGCGATACCTTCTGTGATTTGGGTCTGTAATGGCATCGCCTACATCTCAGACCATGGCTGTTTTATATTCCAGTGTGCTTGAACCACTCACAGTGCTGCTTACCTGTTACACAAAGCCTAATGTTCAGTACCAGGGAGGCTGGAACAAAATCTAATTAGAGCTTGCCTAATGGGTAAGTGAAGAAAAGGAGCAAAAGGTATCACATCTAAATGTCTTCTTGAAACTGTTCTGGGGTTCTGTTTTTTTTTTTTTTTTTTGGGGGGGGGTAGGATTACAATTTCAAGAAATCGTGGTGAATGGCTACAGATGCTGCAAGGGACAAGCCTGTCTAAAAGACTGTCATATCTGATCCTCTCCTGATGAAATGTGTCTCCAAAAAAGATGCCTCTTCATCACCTCAGCCTTTTGAACATTAGAGCATATAAAAGACTTGGGACTGACAATCATTGATAAAGAAGATCTCAGGCAATTATAAAGGTTTCTGATATAGAAAAAAGGCAAAATACTGGAATAAGCAAAAGTCACATGACGGCTACAGACCACCGGGAAAGGGAAAGAGATTCTGCAAGCCTAAAACAGTGATGGCAAGAAGCATACACCTGAAATTTGGTCTTCTGCTGCCTACAAAAAAATTTTTTTTTATCTAATCAATCAAGGCACATTGCTACTAGCTACTTCTCCCTGTTAGTGAGTTATGATGGCTAAAGTATCAGGCTTGGGGCCAAGGGAAACACATAGCTACTCCGAGTTGTTCTGGAAAATACACTACAGTTAAAAACATCTGTAAACTTTGCCTTCTGTATTTTCTTCTTCTTTCAGTCCTGGTGGTTTGTGGCAGGTGGAACATCAAGTTGGCAGCACACCAAATTCTGAGAATGAAAATTCTTAGGATCAGCACCTTCTTTGACAAATGGCAGACTCCTGAGTCTTCCCAATGAAGAGTAGAAGGACTGGTAAAGGATAAAAGAACACATTCTGTCCTGTCTCAATATTTTAATGTTCACCTCTTTGAACGCAACATGATTTTTGGTAAAGATAAATTCATTCTAATTTAACATGATATTTCAAACAGGAAATTTGGCTGATCATATCAATCCCCAAACATCAACTGTGACTGTAAAGCAACAGAGTATCAAATCGGTAAATCTATTGCACTTGGTGAAGAAAGTAAATTCCTCTTTTGTCTCCCAACTCCAGAAGGCAATGTGTCTCACTGGCTGTGCAAGCTCTTCTCACTCATGCCCGAGTCTCTATGTTGAAAACATAGTACATCCATCACTGCACTCTTCCAGTATTTGGAAGTCTGACAAACCACCATTCCAGTAGCTGCATCTCCAGGTTTTGAGTCTAGAAATGAATTTAAGATGTGATCTAATCACAGTCAACAACTTGATCGTACTGACTTCCACATGTCATGAGCATGTTCACCACAAAAGAGCAGGAAGAGGTCTTTCTGACCAGCACTAACACTGTGTGATCGATCAGATATTACAAGGATGCACGTTCTAGGTGACAGGAGTATACAGACAGGATGGAAATGAACACCAATCTTATTGCACATGGTGTCTGGGCGAGCAATAAAAACACTGTGATACAGGATGAAAATTCTTTACGTCTTGCTTCCTCTCAGCCCTTTTTTCTAGTCTGATGTAGCAGCGGTATCAATCGACGTACATGGGGGAGCTGGGAGTAGCTGGCATTTGATCCAGAATTTTACAAACATAGCATGCGACTTCAACAGTACGTTCTTCATACATCAAAATAAAGGGATGCTTCTGCAAGAAAATTCAAAGGGAAAAAGAAAAACATCAAAAGTCTGCATCAGAGCTCAAAGCTGACCTTTCCTCTACTTCTATACAGTAGACAACTACAGGCTTCCAAAGACATATGAAAGCATGATACTGACGGAGAGGCACATAGAGCCTTTATTTCAAACAGATATGTTAGTGGATGTGGGTATACCTAGATATGATACACTGTTTTATGATCTGGAGGCACCACCCTGGCAGTGAAGTCCACGAATTTAACTGTATACTAGGGAATATTTGTTGCTGTTTGCTCCTCAGCACAAAACATAACCGAACCCTTTACCACACACCATCTGAGAGCCAGTAAGAACTACATAAATACCAGTCTTTATCCTCTTAGGACGCAGGCATTTATAAACCCCACTCTTCCAGTTTCCCATATGCATCTAAGGGTCCTACAGAAAGGTTTTCAGTCTCAATCCTTCCAAAAGGATTCTAAAAGAAACCTAGTAGCGACCTGCCCTATAAACGTCTGCCCATGGATCAGTATCTGCTTCCCGAACCATTTCTCAGTATTCCATTGCTATCTATATTTTTCTCTATGTAGTTCTTGGCTTCTCTTAGGCATTATCAGCTGGGTACCTAGAATCTGTGAAAGTGACTTTGTGTCTGACCTAACACCCACGCAAAGCCAGAAACTAAATGTGACAAACAACCAAATGTATTCTTAAACTACTGCCACATTACTGGATTACAATACTGTTACTGTTCTCTACTAAGAACACCACCGCATCCAGCAGACTGCTTAAGACAAATTCCAAAGAAATGTGAATTGGTTTTATGATGCAAATTTGCTTGTGAGCACTGAAGAGAGGCAGAGTTAAGTGGAGTAAGTAAACTTTTCGCTAACTTCTGTTATAGATGCAAAATAGGGAGGTAGATAGAAACACAGATGATAAGACAGGGTGAGCAATGGAAAATGGCTCCTTAAAGTAGAAGCTAAAATTTTTTCAGGGAAATTTTAGAGTATGTTAAAACCAAAACTTTCTATGAGATCTTAGCTGTCAAATGAATAAAAAACCATTTTTTTAACTACACATTTTCTTTCCAAATATCTTCTCAAAAAAATGTTAACAGTATTTCAATTGACAAAGAAGACCACTGTTTGCTTAGCAAACCAGCACATTAAGAGGAACTGAGGTGAAAATGTACTTAAAATCCCCTGAGTTCCATACTCACCAGAAGTTCTTTATACTTTGGCCTTTTGGATTCATCCTTCGTAAGGCTAAAATAACATAAAAGTAACAGTATTAAAACGGAGACACATTTACCAAGTATTTTTCTTTTTCCAAATGATTATTAAAAAGAAACAAACAGGATTTTTCCCTTCATATTCAAAGTTAACAAAGCTAACCACCTGCTGAACATAACTAAGCACACACACAAAATTGGACAGTCTATACCTGAGAATTTATCCTTAGGAAATACTGAATCATCAGAAGAAAATGAGAAAAAAGTTAATTGTTGATAATTAACTAAATTATGGCACAGCTGTATGGTAGAATACTGTAAATGTATGAATTTATGTGCAAATATAAAATTGTACATATTTCTTTAAATATATGTGCACACTTGTATATGTGTATATGTGTAATTACAATATAAAGACTACTCTAGTATCCCACATCTTTTGTAAGGGATGTTACAAAGTGCTTCACTTCCTGCCTCTGTAAAAATGAAAGCCTTACTCTTCCACTACAAACATGGGATAGCAGACAACCTTCTGTCCTTGGCTTCTTCAAGATTACCTCGGCTGAAAGGAGTCACTTTGGCTTTCCTAGGACACATTATCTTTTCAGTACTAATGTCTCTGATCTGATAAAAATCCAAGCCTTCACTGGAAGTCACATTAACCCTAATGCGGCACCCCAAAGTTACCGTTTCCCAAGTAGTCAGCCAAGGTCTCTCCTGAGGACTAGAGTGCAGCTCAACTTCTACTCCCCAATCCTGTTTCTTTCCCCTCATTAGATGTCAATCCCAAAATTACTATCTGGTTAATTTTTCATACCCCTACTTCTGTTTTAAAGCTTATTTTCCACAAAACCACCGGAGACACTTTTCTGGGTTAACATTTCTTCTCGATCAAGATATCCTTCTAAAACAGTATATGAATGGTAAACTCTTATGTGTTTTCATTTTTGAAAATGTCTGGTTTTCCTCACCATTTTGAGTGATAAAATTAAGTCCACTGATTGTAATACTTTAGGATTAGGCTAATAATTATTTTCTGTCAATACTCTAGAGATATGACTCTCCAGTTTTGCTTAGTAATTGTTAGTGGTAGTATGTTTGCTGTCAGTGTTAACAGTTTGACAGTAAGACCATATATACACATTCACTCTCTTTTCTCCCAGTTCTGGGAGATTATAAGGACTCTGCTGTGAGCTACATTCTCAACCTCTTTTTATTATTTATGAGATAAGTCTCATTAAGTTGCTAAACTGCATGTTCAGATTTGTAATTCTCCTACCTCAGTCTCCAAAAATCCTGGAATTATAATTTTCAGATTTTCTTTTATGCTTTTTTATCTCTAATAACTTGTTTTATTTCACTGAGTTCTATGAATTCTTCAGTATCAGCAATTCTGATACATTTTAAATGGTACTTTAAAATGTGTACCCAGTACTGTGGTAGTATTGTACAAGATACCTAATCCACCCAATTAATGTGACATAACTGTATCCATCCTCTTAGACGATTCCCTATTCTTCAGGTATTGTTAATGCTTTCCCACACTGATGTGCACATAGGCATGCCATGTGTTTTAAACGAAAGCTCACCAGGGGTTTTCCCTCTTCTCATAATTTACCAAGATATGATTCAATGGCTGCCGCTCATCTGGTCTGGTCTTTACTCCCTATTCTGCTTACTATCACTAAAACAGAACTTCCTAATGTCTGCTATCATTTGCCTTATGTTGTTAGCCTTTTCACTTCTTGCTTCTGGAATATTAACTAAAGGATATCATCTACTTCACAGATATTGTTAACACAGTGATATTCAATCTACTCTACACCAACATTATCCCCTACTCAACTCAAAAATCACACCATTTAAAAAACATTTCCTGGGGTTAGAAGTGTATCTCAGTGGTTAAATTGCTTGCCTGGCAAGCACAAGACTGTGGATTCAATTCCCCAGCACAACCTAAGATTGGTGTGGTGGTGCACACCTGCAATCCCAGCACTCAGGAGGCTGAAGCAGGACTGCTGTGAGTTCAAGGCCAGGCTGGGCTACTTAATGAGTTCAGGACCAGTTAGGACTACAGAGCAAGACTCAGTGAGGAGAGGAAAGGGGAAGGGGGGAGGGAAGGGAAGGAAAGGGTGAAAGAGGAGAGGAGGAGAGGAAAAGGGAGAAGAGGAAAGAGGAGAGGAACAATTCTTGAATTCCAAGTTCCCCTCCTTTTAATTTTTTCCTTTTTTTCTAGTGACATATCTATTCAAATTCCTCACTCTGGTATAATTCTCTGAACCACAGTGATTTTATTTCTTACCCTATCCACAAGGGCACCAGAGTTTATCAGGTGTCACGAATTAAACTCAGGTAAAGGTCTTGATGATTTGGAACAGAGGAGTGCCATTACTACAGCATTATCATTTGTCAAAAGGATTGTTTTCTATGTTTATTATAACAGTTTTGCACTATCTTTCCAACTTTTAACAAACACAAGCATCCTCTCATTGGAATGTAATTCGGTAAAATCTGAATTTCTCTTTATGAGTCTCTCTGTCAGGTTTAAGACAGGAAGGAACACAGCACGCACATCTCTAATCTCAAACTCTGAAGTACTCCAAAACTTAAAATATACTGAGTGAGGCATTACACAAGTGGAACATTTCACCCATTAAATTTTGTTTTATACACAAAAGCGTCAGATGCCTAAAATTACCTTCAAGCAGTGTGTACAAGTCATATATGAAATGTAAATGAATTTCAGACTTGGGTCCTGTAACTAAAGATCTTATCTCACTGTATATATGCAAATATTCCAAATTCAGAAAATGAACTTTAATCTGTATTTATGCTCCTAACCATTTCAGATAAAAGACAGTCTAGTAAAAAAAATACTTAAGATAGTTTAGGACTGAGATTTACTATGTCACTGTCTGTCACACAAGCCGCCTTTTCTTCCAGATTCTGCTGTCCCACACTAGGGAGTTATCCACAGGTTTTAAATCCTTTTCCTGTTTTTCCCCTCTATATACAACACATTCTGGAATACGCAATTCAGTCCTGAATTTCACCTCATATACACAGTTTCACAAAAACTCACAAAGTACATTAAACATCTGGTTCCTTCCCAGGAGAATGACAGTATTTCCCCTTTTAAAAATTCTGTGGATGATTTCAAAAAGAAGCTAATGTGGGGAACCATTTAAGATGAAAGCTGAGATCTTTACTGAAATAAAACATCATCTTCTCTTAAGCCAATTTTTAACTAAGGTAAGCATACCTTACAGGAATGCATCTCTTCAATGTAGAACTTTGAAAAAGGGAACAACAGCTTGACTTCCATTATAATATACTCATTGTTTTTACTTCACATAATAGAAGCATACTGTTCCACATCATCTGTGAGATTTTTCCATGTTGCTAAATGTAAGCAAGTTCAATCTCCCCTCGTATTACATAACATGGTGTAAGCAATGTCCAATTTTTCTAATGTTGATATATTCTCTATATATTAGAATTGTGTTTCTCTGAACACTCTTTTATGTGTCCTTTAGTTTACTAATATACACAACTTTATTGGTTATAGCACTGGACTCTGAATTGCTACACTCCTGTAATCAAGTTCTTTATAGAGTCTGGTGCCTCAGTTCCTCAGCAACACTTACAACTGTCAGTCTTGCCAATTATTGTAATTGTGGTGATGTGGTGGCATTGCATTTGCTTTTCTCTGATGACTTACAATGCTGAATGAGCACCCAGTAATATACTTATTGATCCAAGTATCATATTTGTAGGTATGTTTCAAGATTTAGCAATTTTTGGTGGTCATGTTAATGTTTAATAAAAGTTTATTATTAGCCAGACATGGTGGCACACATCTACAATCCCAGAACCCAAGAGGCTGAGAAAGGAAGATCATGGCAAGTTCAGCCAGAACTACACTGCGAGCTCAAGACCAGCTTAAATTACGTAGCAAGACTGTCTCAAAGAATACAACAAAAGCATTTTGCAATTACAATTATTCTTTATGTAGTCTGTATAAAATTCCTGTGTCAAATACGTGTACAAGAAATATTTTCTCCCACTACATGGCATGGCATTTCTTTCAATGATGCCTTTTAATCAACAGAGGTTCTTAATTGTAATGAAATGCAATTTATCAATTTTTTCTCTTATGCTCAGTTGCTGTCTGTGTGCTGATTAAGAAATCTTTATGTACCCAAAAGTAAGGAAAATACTCTACCATGTTAGTTTCTGTATGCTTCTAATTTACACATGTGAAAAATCTCAGATCGGCAGAAACAGAAACGCCAATAGAGTAATATACTAAATTCAACTCATAGTGGGATCTACAAGCGATGTTTACTTAGACAATTTTAAGGACAAGAATGTCTCTAGAAAAGTGTTTCTGAATCTTGTTTTCATTACTGCTCCTCTTACTGCTGAATTTAAATGCAGATATACTGCGTATGTATGTGGCATTCTATGGCTCTTTGGGCACTACAAAAGCAATCCAGATTGTCTATCTCTCTAAAAATCAATTTTCACTTCTTCAGGGGAGCTATCAGTCTGTTAAACATTATTATCCCTTTAAAAAAGTGTTTACTGCACACGCTTTCAAATAAAGAAGCAATGTGACCAGATATGTCTTACAAAAAAACTCAGCTCTAAATCACCAGATATGGTGGTCCAGCTACTTAGGAGAATAAGGCAGGAGTTTCACCTGAGCCCAGGAATTTAAGGCCAGCCCTGGGAACACAGCAAGACTCTGTCTCAAAACAATAAAAACACCAAAAATTAATCAAATGAAAAACCCCCAGGTTTAAAAAAAATGGAAAGAGTTTCTAACAGGCCAATAATGGATTAAGAAAATCAATCAGAAATCTAAATACCTAGCTAGCTATGAGGTACACTCTGCACGATAGGATAGTGGCAGAGATAATGAACAAATGTGGACAGTTAATACGAGCACCTCACAGAACAACAGCCCTCAACTGTAGACCTTAATATGATTTATAATGTGATGAAACTATGACTATATCCAGGGAAAACAATGGTACATTGGTATTTGTAATGGTTATCCATTACATCACTAAGAGACAGGAACAAAAACTGTAATGCAAATAATATACATACATATGACAAATTCAATAAAGAGATCTAGGATTTAAAAGAAACTAACAATGGCAAAAAGTTCACAAGCGATCATTTCAGATATTACATTCTATGATTGATTCTTTTAAGCAAATATTTCAAAAAATAAACAGAATGATCACAATTACACAAACTGTAGATGTCACGTACAAATTAGTAAAAAAACAGGTTATTTTTATAAAGGGAGAAACAGTCAATCTGAGTTATCCATATAGCTTTCTCTCCTTAAAATATCATGAAGTATTCCTTTCCTCTCTGAAATATTAACACAAAAGCAGAATTTAAAGAAGCTGGAATTAAACGTTTAGATTCTAGTTATTCAAAAGGAAAACAATGTTTGACCCAGAAATGTAAATCAAGACAGATTACACAGAAACAATATTTATGCAGGAAATAATTATGAGAAAGAAAAATTTGTTTTTAAGAATAATAAGATACACTAAGTGATCTGGCTTTTTACTCATAAATATGACTTTATGTTATATTAAATAAAATGAACAGTTATCAAAAATATGCAAGTAAAAAGCAAAAAATATTTATTTAAAAAGAAATTGCAAGGCCTAGAGATATAGCTCAGTGGAAATCACTTGGTTAGCATGTATACGGTCTTGGGTTTCAACTCCAGCAATGCATTTAAAAATAATAATAAAATCTTAAAATATAGACAACAGTACAATGCATGATGCTACTGCCATATCTGCAAATACATATTCTATGGTACCACTTACACATTTACATACACATAAAAAGAACTGATAAAAAAAATAAGTGTGCAGTTCACATGTTCTTTGGAACAGAGCTTCAGAGAGCCTATATAGAGTTCAATACAGAGCTCTACCAATTAAGCTTTGGGATTGATTAACTGTGCTCCATGTCCTCTGCGAGAAGAAATCCACTCCAGAAAGTCTGATATAGCAAGGATCTTGATTTAGTAAAAGTTTCCAGGTGATCAGGTGATTCTGGTTAAATTTCATTGTGAGAACCACATCAGAAGTAAGATCAGTCTCACCTAGAAGTTTAACCTGGTAAATCTTGGACAAGGAACTGGAAGTCTGGACCAGCAGCTTCACCATTCATGGCTGTTTTCACCAATACCTAAGCAGTAGAATAATAGGATGATGCCTCTCCACGCTATCTGGAGCCTTGCACACAGCTGCAGAGATCCAGAGTCCTAGCTTAGAAGGCACAGTGATGTGACAAAGGGTTCCCTTCCCCTGTTAAATCATCTATGCTGCCAAGATTAAGAAACCTTATCATTTTCACCACATGTGTCTGTGTCTGAGCCATTCGCAAGTAGGTACTCACCACAAGTTGACAAAATTGATGAAACTTGGGGAGAATTCCCTCTCCTCAGAATTACTCAGCTGTGGAGGATCTCCTTTCACGACTTGTGTTAGTTGATCAAACACACTATTCCACTTTGGATAAGGAAAGCGGCCTGTGGCCAACTCATACTAAGAAAGCAAAGACAGAAAAAGCAAAATGCAGAAGGCATTATTTACTACTCTTCACCGGAATGACCAATGACAACAGGGTAAACCTCGAGCAATACTCTTAAAGGCCTTGAATCAACTTCAAATCAGGTGAGGTACAATCTTCAAGTCATGAAGGCTAAGTAGAGAGATATAACTGGAAATTTAATTTCCAATCAATCAGATTCAATGGTTTGGAACAAAGGTGAAAACCACAACTTAAGCCCAAAACTGCTCCCTACATGTGCTCCAGAGAAGCCTAATTCCTTTGTATAAGACAGTCTGGAAGGTTAAAAATATGTTTAGTACAGTAGTACAAAGTTAACTGTATAGTCATCTGAATGGAAGGCCATAGCCCAGAATAGCGGTTAAATTACTTTATACAATTAAAAAAACGTTCAAAAAACAAAGCCGAATCTGAGCTTGGAGGAAACAATGTGCAAATCCTGCTCTATAGCTATTTTATAGTTACCACAACTTCAACCACTATCAGATGCAACTAGTACTACAGAAATAAAAGTCAGAGTTGAATCCTTTACATGAACCCCAATAAAGAGCTCAGAGTTGTATTTTTATATACCAAAACAGATCTCAAAAGTCTTATATATGCATGCCCTAGTTCAAGGGTCAAATATATTTACTAATACTAGCGGCTGAATTTCTTGCTTTCCGCCCCCTCCATTTTGAAAATAATGAAAGCCTAGGAATATATCTAAATGTATCACCACAGTACAGTTAGCATCATTTTACAGCTTTGACAGATGACTGATAGACAAGGACAAGATTCCAAACTTAACCCAGAAAAAGATGCATATAGATTGAGGGTGGAGAGGAGATGTGGGGGAAGAGAAAAAGGAAGAGAGGCAGAGAGTGGTGAGAGAATGAGAATAAGAATATACTACTACAAAAAACTGATTTAGAATTTCCTCCCCACCAAAGCATCTGCCAACCCACTACTGTTCCTCTTTATACATAAGTTCGGTTACAAAAGAAGAACATGTACATGAACAGATACAAACAAAGAAATTCTTTCTTCTGGATAAGGTTTCTTTTTGCTGAAATTACAGATGCTTTGAAAAACTAAACCGTGTGGGTTATTCACAGTATTAAAAATGACTTGACTCAATTTGCTCTTAGGCAGGATTAAGAGAAGGAAAAAGACTGCACATCATAAAGTGAAGAACAGGATCTTAGAAATTTTGCTTTTCATTATTTTTATAAAATTATCCGGGGAAAAATAAATTATGAAACAAATGTTAAGTACTAAACACTTTGATTACAAAGAATACAGTCTGAAAGTACTTAAAACAATTTGTTTTAATTTTTTTTCTCTGTTAATAGCTGGGCATAGCACCATACACCCATAACCATGGCTACTGAGAAGGCTAAGGCTGAACAACTGAGAGTTCAAGCCCAGTCTGGGCAACTCTGCAAGACCTCATCTCAAAAACAGAAACAAAAAAAAATCTAAATGTTAAGAACCTTCCAAAAGTTTGGGAGTGCAGGTCAGTGGTACAGCACTTGCCAAACATGGAAAAGGCCCTGGGTTTCATTCCGGGGGGGAACGGTGAGGAACCTTCACAGAGCCGTTTTTATTTTTGTCAAGAAGTATATACTTGCTTTTAAAACATGGTTAAGTCACAGATAAATATTTGTGAGTTTCAAGTGTCTCTTGGATGCAGACAGCAGTGTCAGTGGAAGCTTTTGGTTTTGGTATCGTCACAGGAACTCGGATCCTCCATTAGCCCCTTGCCTTCACACATTTGGTCAAAGGGAAAAGTAGGTGGAGTCTTCTGAAGAGATGAGCTATTATCTCTAAACTGTAAACAGAGAATCCAGTAGACCAGCGACCATCACCCACACCTAGTAAGGGTATGTGATTTTGAGCTCAGGAAAAGAATCCAAGGACCACATAATCCCAATGAACAGACTGTTGTGCTACCAGAAAAGAGTACTACTTTGAATCTGTATACCTCTGGACTGTGGGTTTGGGCAGAAAACTCACATACAACACAGAGAAAGGTATCAAAGCTATCCAAAGTCAGAAAAATCTCAACAAGGCTTGTCGAACAGCAAACACATGAAAATAAAATTTGAATGATATTTCTAAAGATTGTATATGTCACCTTAAAATTTGTATGTTGAAATCTAATCACTATGGTGACGGCTATTATGAGCTGGGGCATTTGGGAAGTGATTAGGTCATGAAGATGAAGCCCTTACAAGGTAGACTCCAGAGAGGTTCCTTACCCATTCTGCCATTTGAGGACCCAAGAAAACAGCCATCTATGAGCCAGAAAGTGGCTCACTAGACATCATATTTCTTAGTACTGTGATGATGAACTTCCTGGTCTCCAAAATTGTGAGAAATAAACTTCCATTCTTAATCAGCTACCCAGATCATGATATATTTTATTAAATTAGCCCAAACTAAAACAGATAGTTTCTAAATGGAACCTAAATTTCAATATAGTCCACACATAAGGAAGAAAAGCTAATCTGTGTTAGTCAGGTGCAAGTTAGAGGAGTTTTCTCATTATTCTTTCTCAGTGTTTCACTTCTAAATTTCTTACTATGACAATCCTATGACAAGGTCAAATCAATACATACATACCAATGTGATCCCCAAACTCCAGACATCAGAGCGAACATCATATCCTTGTCTTGATGCGCTTGGGTCTATTCTTTCAGGCTGGAACACAAAGAGAAGTCAGTCATTAGTTATATCTACCGTCAAGGATAAGAAAAAGTATTGAATGGATACATAGCCAAAATGCCAACCTCTTCTTAGAGGAATCTATATCTAGAGACAGACAGGAATAATGGAAAGACATCTTTATGTTAAAAACAAGAAAACACCAAACACTCCAATTTACCTCAAAAGATATTTCTATACCTGAAATAATAATGGTTAAAAGGGAAAATGAAAAAATAGAAAAAGTGAAAAATAAAATTACAAGGTCAGAATAGCGACAATTAGTGACAGAAAAAAATAAAGCCTATGTCTTGCAATTTTACCAGTCTTTGTTTCAGGACATAAAGGTCTTACCACAATATATTTGAGACACAGAAGTGAAATCTAAACTAAATTACAATTATTCCAACCATTTGTCACAATAAAGCTAAATTTACCACTGTACTATCTTTAAGATACATCTGTCAGTCATTTTAAATTAAAGCATTACAAAAAGAGTAATATCCAATTACAGAAACAGAAAATTGTCACTTTTAGTAGTTACCATGAGGAAGCATCTTTGTATTTCCTTGAAACCAGGCACCATTATTTATTTAATATGTGAAGGATGAAAAGGAAAAGTGAGGGTATCAGTGGCACAGAGCAGACAATGGATCCTTTATTAGGACTTAGAGTAACTGCTGTGAAAGAAATGTCCTGACAAGCCTAACAGTTAACTGTATTACTTTTTTCATATTTCAACAACTAGGTTGAACACATATATTTTAATCTGAAAGTAAGTTACTGTGCTGTATAATCAGTGAAAGCTCTTCACATTATTATAAATTTATTTTTTTACGATACATATTATACAAAAGTCCCAGCTATTCAATCAATAGAGAAAATATGGCAGTATCAGCGTTATAAACAGTTTTCCCAAACTCCCACAGAAGATTCACTAATCCAGACCATATTCTGGGGCATAAAACACATCTTATTTCAAACAAATGATAAGTATGCAAACCATGTTCTCAGACAACAAAATAATTAAAACTAGAAATCAAAACATACCTAGCAAATCCTCAAGTATCTGAAGACTAAATTAAGTATACACGGGTCAAAGAAGTCCCAAGACAAAATAAAAATTCTGAACTAAATGAAAATGAAATTACAACTCATCATAACTTGTAAGACGTGGTAAACTAATTCTCAGGGAATCTACAGCATTTGATGCATGCATTAGAAAAGAAGACATTTCAAAACAATAACCTAACTTTACAGCTTTAGGATTTAAAAAAAAAATCAAGCACCACCCACATCAAGCAAGCAGCAAGAAAGAATTATTAAAAAGCAGAACAGAAAAGAAGTGAAATAGAAATGGAAAAACCACAGCATCAACAAAACCAACGTAATTCTGGGAAAGATCAAGAAAACAGGCACATCTTAAAACAGACTGATGAAAAGATTCAATTTACTAAAATTAGAATAATAGAAACTATTAATTTGAAAGATGAATATATTGTTGAAAATGAAAACCAAAATCTTAGAACTTCATTATTTAATAGATTCGTTACTTAAAAACCTTCTTACAAATAAAAATCTAAATAGATAAACTCACAGGTGAGTATTTTCAAACATACAAGGAACACATAACAGTAACCTAATACAAATTTTTTCAACTCAGAGATAGTATGCTTCCAAAGTCATTTCATGAGGCCAGCATAACCACTTACACAGACCTAACACCTTGAACACACAAGAAAATCAAAAATCATTAACAAAATGTGACTAAATTTAATCCAGCAAAGATGGAAGTAGTAATGTACCACAACCACATGAAGTTTGTCTTAAAAACATAACCAGCCTAATATAAAAATCAATGCAACATACCATATTTACAGAATAATTAAGAAAAATCATCTGATCACCTGGATGGAGGTAAAATCAACAACTGACAAGGTTTAAAGCACATTAACAATATCAGTAACAACTCTCAGTACACTAAAACAGATGAAGTTTAAATTTCAAAAAAAGTCTCTCAACACACCAGCAAGATAGTGGCAGAGTAAGAGCTCTGGGAAAGCAGCTCCAAAAGAACTCAGTCCAGTAGGTGAAAAAATAGTAGGGAACTTTCCCTCACAGTTTGATTTTGGGTAGCAGCAGAATCCCTGGACCTGAGATGTGACAAGAAGTGGACTCTCGAGGTTTTATTCCTCAGTAAGTGCACATTACAGTAGACAAAGAGCATGACACTCGCCTCCTACACCAGCTGACTGCAGCTGTGCAGGCAGTGGCAGGACAGAGAAGAGTATCACTCCCCCCGCCCACTGGCTATTTGGAACTGGACCTGCAGTGTCTGAACAGAGGTGAACACCATGGCATCCATCAACTAACTGCCTGTATGTATTGGAGCATTACAGCTGGGCCTGCAGCACCCTCTCACCCTCACTGACTGGCTACTTGCTCATACTGAGGCTTTAGAGCTGGGCCTCCACTGACTGGGCAAAGAGCACTATGCCTAATTACCAGGCTAACGACTGTCATCATAGCCTCACGCCTGGGCTTAAGGTAGATAGGTAGAGAGCTCTATAGGCCTTCCTCATTCCCTTTGCCCTGGTAAATGCCTGCCTGCTGGAAGGTAACAACTAAGCCCACAGATTCAAGAGAGGGACACAGGGCAGGAGACCTGACAGGAAACCCCAACTTGGACAGTGGTACCCTACGGAACAGCAAAAACAGCACACAAGAGGCAGGGAAGGCCAGGGAGGGAAGAGGCTGCAGACCTACTGAAGAACCCGAGTTCTGCTGGAATACACATTAAAAAGCAGAAATCCTCTCCCCCTCAGCCCTTGCAACAGCATGGCAAGAGCTAGAGACGCAGGATCACCTGGGAATGCTAGCACTAAGGGCTGAGTACAGGGGTGACCAGGCAGAAGCCTCTGGTCTACAGAACCATCACCGCCAGCACAGAACTCAGTAGAATTTCAGTTGACAAGAATGGCTTTCCATTCAAATATTGGGAAGAAAATTTTTAGGACAGAGAACACCAATTGTTTTCTGCAGGTGTTCTGGTGGGTGGGTGGATATGTGTTTAGTGGTATTAATTTTTTTTAATCTTTTTTTGGAATTTATAGGCTTTTCCTTTTTTTTTCTCCCCTCTCAAACAGTTCTTTATGTCTTCTTTGGAAAGCATTCCTATCAATTCTGGACACATGTTTCATTCATAACTCCCCTTGCTGCTTCTTCCTTCTGTCAGTTTTGCTGAAGTACCTCTATTCTTCTGGCAAGGGGTGAAAGTTCGGTCTTCCTTTTCTCTATCCCACATATTCTTTTTGTTTTCTTCAAGGCTAACCCTCAATTTCAGTCCTCTCTTTTCCTCACCACTCATTAATCATTGTGTTACAAATTGCTATCTCACAGCCATAAGCTTTAGCCTTTTAGGAAGCAATAATTTTATACTACTCAGTTAAGACACAGGTCATTAAGACATATTTTTTCTACATTATCAACAATAATATAGTTTTGCCCTTGAAAATCAGCTTTAATATTTTGAGGATACATTATCAAATCTTAAAGATAAAGTGGATAATCTGGATCATAAGACAAGTAAGGATGAAAAACAAAAAGACAAGTTAGAGTCTTTGCAACAGCTGGTGGATGGACTCAAAGAGAAACAACCTCATAATAATGGGATTACAACAGAATACAGATGATAGAACAAAAGGTTAAAATGGGCATGTTAAATTCAATCATGGACAAAAATTCCCCAAATCAAGAAAAAGGAATGAACCCTGAGCTTCTGCAGGCATATAGAACATCAACTCACTGACCAGAAAATAACCTCCCTACAACACATCAAATCCTAGAGTCTCAACACAAAGAGAGAATATTAGAAGCTGTAAGAGAAAAACAAAAAGTAACATATAAAGACAAACCCAACAGGATAAAAGCAGACTTCTCAACACAGACTCTAAAGACCAGGAGATAACAGAGTGCTAAGGAACCATAAATGGCAACCCAGACTGCTATTTTCAGCAAAACTATTCTTCAAAATAGAAAAAAAAGTTTAAATGTTTAATGACAAAGAAAACTTACAGAAATTCATGACCACTTGACCGTCACTTCAAAATTTAAAGGAATACTAGACAATAATAGAGAAACCAAAAACAACAAAGACCCCAGAGAAAAGTAAACAACAGAAAAAAGAGAATGAACCGACAACAGTAAAAATTTAAAAAATCGGTATTGAAGCATCATAATGATGACAGGATGTAGCAACCATATCACTGTAATAACACTGAATGTAAATGGTCTCAACTCACCTATCAAAAGACACAGACTGACTGAATGAATCAGAAAATAAAAATCTGTATCTGTTGTCTGCAAGAGACACACTACACTCAAAAAGAAATACATATGTACTGAAAATAAAAGAATGGAATTCAATATTCTAGACAACTGGACCTAGGAAACAAGCAAGCATAGCTACTCTATTCTCACACACAGACTTCAAACCATGAAAGACAGAAGATCAGCAAAGACTAAGATGGACACTATATACCAGGTAAGAACAACTGAAGAGGAAGAAATCAGAATTATCAATACATATGCTCCCAACCTCAGGGCACTCAATTTCATAAAACAAAAATTACTGGACATGAATGACCACACAGACATCAGTACAATTACAGCAGGGGGCTTCAATATTACCCTACCACAGAAAAACAGGTGAAATAAACATGAAATCAACACAGAGAAATTATAGCTAAATCATTCTATGGAAAAATTGGACCTAACAAATATGTAGAGTCTTCTACCCAACATCAAAATACACTATCTCAGCAGCACATGGAACATTTTCCAAAATACACCATATTATATGGAATAAGAAATATTTAAGTAAGTACAAAGGAGTCAAAATAATTCCTTGCTTACTTTTAGATCACGGTGGAATTCAGCTGAAAATCAACAGCAAAAGAATCAACAGAAATTATTCAAATACACAGAGACTAAATAACTTACTCCTTACTGAACAAACAATGGGTCAGAGAAGTAGTCAGGGAAGAAATCAATGCAATTAGAAATGAAAAGGGTGAAATCACAACAGACACTACTGAAATTAATACAATTAATTATAAGAAACTATTTCAACAGGTTGGAGAATGGAAAATTTGGATACATTTCTAGACACGTACAAAATACTAACCCTGAACCACGAAGACATAAAAACCTTTTATAGTACTATAACAAATATGGAATCTGATGGAGTAAGAGTGTCTGCCCACAAAGAAAAGTCCAGGACAAGATGGCTTCACAGCAGAATTTTATCAGTACTTCAGAGAAGAGCTAACATCAAACTGCTCTATGAAACTGAAAGAGAAGGAACACTGCCAAACTCGTTTTGGGAAGTTAGCATAACCCTGACACTAAAACCAGACAAAGACTTAAACAGAAAACAAAAACTATAGACCAATCTCTTTAAAGAATACAGATGCCAAAACACTCAGTTAGATAACTGGCAAACAGGACTCAGCAAGTTCGTAGAAAGATAACACACCATGATCAAGTTGGCAACATTCCTTGGATGCAAGTTTGCTTTAACAATCTGTAACAAGGTTGGCACATCAATTAACATAATACACACACTAATATTAAAAAAGGAGAAGAAAAGCCCTATGATCATCTCAATTGATGCAAAAAAGGCCTTTAACAAAATCCAACATCAATTCATGGAAAAAACCGTAGGGGAAAATAAGACAGAAGGCCCTTATCTCAAACTGACAGAAGCCATATATACCAAGTCTACTGCAAATATCGTAGTAAATGGAGGGAAATTGAAAGCTTTTCAATCAAGAACACAGCAAGCATGTTCACTTTCACTAATCTTATTCAACATAGTTTTCAAAACCCTAGCCAGAGCAGTCAGGCAAGAGAATATGCTTTGGTAAGGAAAATGACCAACTATCCTCATTTGCAGATGACATGATTCTCTACATAGAAGATCCCAAAAAAACATGTAAATATTTAGAAGAACTAATTAACAAATTCAGTCAAAGTGCAGGTTAAAAACTTAATACAAAAATCAATAGCATTACTCTATACTAACGATGAATTCACTGAGACAGAGCTGAGAAAAAGAATCCTGTCCTCAATAGCTCCTCAAAAAAGTAAATACCTATGCATAAACCTAACTAACGAAACAAAGGACCTCTACAGCCAAAACTGATTTGATACACAGTTTCAATGCAATTCCTGTCAAAATACAAACTTTTTTCATAGAACTTGAAAAAACAATCCTTAAATTCAGATGAAACCAAAAAAGATCCAGAATAGTCAAAATCACATTAAGTAACGAGACAGTAACAGGTGGCACAAAGTTATATTACAAAACAATTAGGGAGGGAGTTATAGCCCTTATAGGACCTGGCCCAGTGATCCGCACCTCCCGACCAAGTCCCACCTCTTAACAGCATCAAAAATAAGTGGATTATTATCCAAACATGAGCATTTGGGGGAGGCATTTGAGATCCAAACCCTATCATAATTAATCAGTATTTCCACTGATGAGGATGCCAATGCATGGATATATGGAAAGCTTCCTACACTACTCTTAAAGTTATCTAGATTTGGGACCCCAACCACATTTAACATCAGAATTGTTTAGAGTGATTTGTTGTGTGTTGATGATTCTGATAACAGTATTACTTCTTGTAAGACTATCTATATTTTGAATAAAAAATATTCCACACTATCACATGTAACCACTTATCTATGGTCAAGGAATCCAGCTGCTCCACTTAGGAATTTTCAGTGTAGCAATAGCCTGCTTAGAAAAAACTCTCCTCTTACATACTCAGTACGATTAAAGTAAGATTTTACAACTAATGATCATTTTAAGCACCATGGATTTATGAGTATGGCTGTTTGCAGTGTTTCAAAAACTTTGCAGAGAAGTCTATAGCTTCCTGTAGTTGTTTAATATGGAGATGATATAATGTATTCTTCAGTGGGGAAAAATGAGAGAAATTAAAGAGAATGTAAAATACAGTACAATGGTACTAGGCTTTGTGACAATGCTTCCTTTAACATCTGTTGTGTCTTTATCATTGAGGCATGAAAATTTGTTCATCAATTTTCTCTTAAAACAAAAAGAATTTTTTACAAAGTATTTAAAAATAAAAGCAAAGGAAATCTTCAAAAAAAAACCGATATGGTATTGGCACAAAAACAGACAGGTTGATCAATGGAACAGAAATGGGTATACAAAAACCTCAGGTACCATCAGCTACCCAATCTTTGACAAATGGGCTAAAAACAAATGGCCTACAAAACATACACTGGAAAAAGGATAGCCTCTTCAACAAATGGTGCTAAAAGAATTAGTTATCCACACGAAGAGGAATGTCTCTAGACATATACCTATCACCATGTGTACCAAAATCAAATCAAAGTGGATCAAAGACCTAGATATTAAAACTGAAAAACTGAACCTTTGGAACATAAAAAAAAGACAAAAATCTAGAAGATGTAGGCATGGGCAAGGACTTCCTAAATAGGACACCTGATATAAAATATTACCCACAATCATCAAATGGGATCCTATTAAATTAAAAAGTTTCTGCACAGCAAAGGAAACTATCAACAGAGTGGAAAGAGAATTGATGGAATGAGAAAAAAAAGTTTTACCGCTTTGACCTCGGACAGGAGGCTAACAACTAGAAGCTACAAAGAACTAAAGAAAAATGGATCCTCAAAATCAAACTCCCAACTGAAAAATGGGCAAATGAAATGAATGAGCAGTTCATAGATGAAAAAGTTCAAATGGCAACAAATACATTAAAAGATATTCAACATTCTTTCTCATGTGAGAAATGCAAATCAAAACTTCACTAAGGTTTCATCTTACCCCAGGGAGAACGGTGCACACCAAGAAGTCAAACAACAACCGATGCTAGCAAGGTGGAGGGGAAAAAGGAACCCTTTGACATTTTTGGTGGGACTATAAACTGGTAAAGCCAACATGGAGGCCAGTATGGTGATTCCCCCCCCCCAAAAAAAAATTCCATTCAATACAGCAATACCTCTTCTTGATATCTTCCCAAAAAGTAAAAAATAACATGTAAGAGAGATACATGTATATCTCTACTCATAGCAGCACAATCAGCAACAGCTAAACTGTAGAAGTCACCAAAATATCCATCAACAGACCAACAGATACAAAATTGTGGTGTACATACACAATGGAGTACTATTCTTCCATACAGACAAATAGTTTTGAGGCTTTCGTAGGTAAAGAGAGCTAATCTGAGACCATCATGCTTAGTGAGGTGAACCAGAAGGCTAAAGACCACATGGTTTCTCTAATATGAAAAACCCAGAATATAGGGATTTTACAGAATTAAAAGGATGTGATAGTGGGAGTCCGGAGGTATGAGGGAGTGGGAGGGCCAAAAAGAAGAAGAGAGATTGTAATATTGACATGACATATACGTGCACTACAGCTCAATGTAACCACAGTGTATAGCATATATACACTAATGAAAACTGGAGGTAGAAGAAAAATGAGTTAAAATAATGCATAAATGGTCAATATTTGAAAGTATTTATTAATAATTTAAAAATATATACCTCATTATATGGAAAGAAGATTCCACTCTGTCCCAATTTAATAAAGATACAACTGTCACACTTTTACACTGACAATTATTTAGAAATAAACTCTTCTTATGATACAGCTTTTCCCAAAAGTACCCAAATAAGTGAACCCTGTATATTCTTTAGGATAAAACAGATTTGTGATTCTATTACATAACTGCAACAATTGTGGTTAGGTTATGTATCTTAAAAATGTTTATAGCAGTGCTGAGCATAAGAAAATTATAAAAATTTAGGCAGACAAAAACAAAGTTGAAGTGTTTAATGGCTACATTGTATTTGAAAATACAACAACCTAGGAAAATGCCTAAAATGTAGAAAAAAATTATATACATTATGTATACAAAAATGGTAACATAAACCTAAAGAAAAGTACTTTTGTCTTAATGAATGGATTATTGGCAATTACATTCTCCATCTTACAACAAGCGTATCTTAAGATAGCTGAGGGCTTGCTAGGTTCCAGATTACCACAGTAAAGCAAATACTGTAATAAAACAAGTCACACAAAATTTTTTGATTACCCAATAAATATACAAGTTATGTTTGCACTACACTATGGTCTATGCTATAGGCTATGCCAGTGCACAGTGTCCAAAATATAATGTATATACTCAAGCTTAATATTGCTAAAACTAGCTAAACGCCATTTGAACCTCTTGTGAGCAGTCATCTTTTTGATGGAAGAGGCACTTACTTAAATGTTGAAAGATGCTAACAGACCAGGATGGTGGTTACTGACGGTTGGGGCGGCTACAACATTTTCTTAAAATATGAAAAACAATGTTTTCTGCATCAACTGACTTCCTTTTAAAAAAGATTTATCAGTCCCGTGTGATGCTATACCAGCTTTTAACTACAGAAGAACTGTTGAAAACGAAGTCAATCCTCTCAAACCAGAATGATGTTTTAACAATTACATTTATGTAATAGTCTAATTTGTTTGCATTTCAACAATGTTCATACCATTTTAATCAGGAATAGGTTTCATCTCAAGTAAACCACTTTCTTTGCTCATGGGTAAGAAGTATTTCCTTGTTGGGGTCTTCAGGGCCCGAGAGCCTCAGCATTGCTGACCTTGGCGGAGTTCCTTCCTTCCCGCGAAGAAATGTTACTGTTTGTAAATTAATCCAGGTGTTGTTTTGGTTAAACACAGGAACTGCCGGTTTAGTTAATTACGAGACTGAAAAAAACTGGAGTATTCCATCCTCTACTCATTTCCTCCCCCTGGGTGAACCCCCCGTTGAGGCCTTGCTGATTGGCCCAAGATAGTTTCCTCAGTCTATTTAAGCCCTTGTACTTCCCTAAATAAACTTGAGAAGGTGTTCACTGAAACGACTCCCAGAGTGTCTGACTCTGTTGTCTGATCCCTCCTCTGCTGTTCGGTCCCCGGGAGTCCCCGCAGGACAGAGATCCCTACATTTCCTGATCTGTTAGGTTTTATCATGACATGACAGCAATTTAGGCACACCTTCAGGATGTACGTTTACTTTCACCTCCCATTTACACTAGTACTGCAACTATTCCTTACCACTCTTGAATCCCTCAGTCATCGATGATGCTTACACATCACTTCTTCCAAATTCCACCAATGCTGGTATTTTTTACCTCCCCCTATGAAGCATGACTGTCTATTATGACATCTAGAATGGTGAATTCCAAATTTTCAAATTGCTTTATCCAGTCCATTTGAGGAATAAAAAGGAGAGGGACAAAAGGAGAGTGAAAAAGTCCTTGTCACCTTGACAAGATACCTATGTGCACAAAATGCTTCATTGCAAACCTTAAATTTTGCACTTACATGTATCAATAAAATGGGGAAAAAAATCTATGGCAACAACAGCTTTACAAAAATTATTTAAGCAATAAAACCTGAGAGTCAAAATTGCTCCTTGACTCATGGGCTGAACAATGGATATTATTACAAGGCATGAAAACAACATTAAGTTTATTGTGTATCTCCATCACAGCTTGTCCTAAGTCACTTCTTATTGCTAGGACACGATACTCAACACCCCCTTATGGGAAGAAAGGTTTATTATAGGTCACAGTTTCAGGGTGGTCTCAGTCCTTTCACTGGCAGCTAGCAATGGTGAAACGGGTCAGTTGAAGAACAGCTGAAGAACAGCTGATCACAGCATCACAAGAGGAAAGAAGAATAAATCACTGAGGAGAAGCCACACTATTTCCCTCAGGCCATACCCTAGGTAATCTGCCCTTCCCCAAACAGGACCTTCCTAACCTGTGAAATCCATAGATAATCTATAACATCTAGAGGCATTTGGGGACATTCCAGATCAAAACCGTATCATTCCACCTCTACTTACGACTTACGTTCATTTCCTTATGAAGAATGCATTTAGTTAATCTCTAAGAGTTATCAAAGTCTTAACAGTTACAGCACCACTAAAAAGTTAAGTATAAAGTCTTCTCTGAGACTCAAGGCAAACTCTTTGCTATGAATTCCTCTAAAAATCAAAGAAAAGTTAAACACTTCCAACATACAATGGCACAAGGTAAACATTCCCGCTCCAAAATAGAGGAGTAAGAGGACAGAAAGCAATCGGACCACAAGAAAATCAAAAGCCACCAGGGAAAACACCAATTCCTACAACTCTATTAAATCCTATTAACACCATGTCCAACACTGGGGCAAGATGTGAGTTCCAAATGTCTTGGGCAGCTTTGTCCTCTGGCCCTGCAGCCAGCTGTAAGCTGTAAACTGCACAGTTTCTCTTTTGGCTCTACTTGTAGCCTATGGCCATTCCTCTGCAGATAATCTCCACGTTTCCAGGATTTCCACTGCAAATTTCACTGTACTTTAACAATTTCATGGACTTCCCCCACTCAGAGGCACGTTACCTGGCCTCCAAGACCTTATAAAATCTGGATGGAAGCCTTCCTCACCCCTCTTATATTCTGCGTGCCTGTAAAACCAGCACCTCAAAGTTGTCAAAAGTTTTCTGCTGGCTTGAGCAGTTATCCGACCCCACTGGACCACAGCCACAGAAGTCTCTCAGTTCTAGGATGAATTCCTTGGGGCTTCACTTTCTTCAGTTGCCCTGCAGAATATCCTGGGCCTGACTTCCCTGTAGATAGGAACATTTAAGAGAAGGCTGTTGTGTCTGTACCTAAAAAAAATAAACTGATTAAGTGTAGCCAACTTCATCAGTGAGCTTAGCCAAAACCTTCAGGTAACTTGCTGCAATGTCTACATCAGCACTTGCTGCTTCACTTCCACTTTCATGTCATAAAAATGGCTTCTTTCCATAAACCTCATGAACCAACCTCTGTTAGCTTCAACTTTTTCTTCTGCCATTTCCAGCTGCTCTTTGGTCTTTAACTGAAGAGAAGACCTCTCTCTGGATCAGGATTTGGAATGCTGCAGCTGGCTTAGTCTATCTGAACCAGTTAAACTTTCTGAGTATCAGGAATTAAGTTGTACTGCTTTCTTGTTCATGTGCCATCAGTGGAGCAGTACTTTGAATTTCCTTCATGAACTTTCCATCTGCATTTACAATTTGACTTCTTGGTTCAAAAGGCCTAGCTTTCAGCCTACCTAGGCTTTCTACTAAGTTTAAACTAAATCCATTCTCACTAAGTTAATAATTTCTAGCTTTTGACTCAGACAGAACCAAGACTATTCCTTTCACTTGCACACTGAGGCCACTGTAAAATAATTAACTTGCCTTATTACACTGTTGATGTACTGTCTCAGAAAATAGGGAAGTAAGAGAAAAGGGGACAAAGGAAGATGGCTCGCCTGTGGAACATCATGATACACATTTACCAAGTGCACCATTTGTTACGGTTTGAATCTGAGTGTTCCCCAAAGGCTCATGTATCACAGGTGTTGGGATTGTAGGAGTTAGTGGGATCAAGTTGGCTAATCCACTGGTGACTATATGAGCTGCTAGCAAGGAAGCCTAACTGGGTGGGTGAGTGGGGGGGGGGGGGGGAAGTCATGTGAAGCATGAACTGGAAGGGTTATCTGCCTCACTACTGCCTGCAGTGCACTATGCTTCCTGGCCCCCACTGGGATCAACAGCTTTTTTGCACTCAGGCCCTCAGCCAAGGCCTCCTGGCAGTGCCAACTAAACATAAATAGACTGAGAACTCTGAACTGCAAGCTGAAATAAAACTTCCCTCCCTTAAGTTGAGGTGCTGAGTAGTGTGTTCCGGCAACAAGAAAGTGACTGAGAGCTTATCTCAGTATGGTGTGATTTGTGGAAGCTGAAAATATTTATAAAAGTAACAGCAAAGGTCACTTGGCATAGATCACCACAACAGATACAATAAAAATGAAGAAGCTTAAAGTATTTATAAGAATTACCAGAACATGACACAAAGTGAGTACCTGTGTGGGAAAAACACTATCAACCTCGATACAGGGCTGGTGTAAACCTGTAATTTGTACAATATACAAGTCTGCACAATAAAATGAGCTATGCAGTCATTTTGTACCTTATTTTAATAGTCCTAATAGAGGTTTAATAATCAAGTAAGAAACACATTTGTAAAGCTGTCAACATGTAGTTCTTCAAATATATTTAACATTTTCAAGAAGAATAACAGACTCCCAGTCAAGATGTTGGCAGAGTAGGAGCCCTAGAACAACTATCCCTAGAGAAATAAAGAAAGCACAAGTGGAATCTATAACATCATCAAAAGAGCAGAGGTAAAAATAAAGCCGGATGATCATAAGCTAGAAAAACCCCGTGTGGGGCCCTCTCACCCACCCACAGAGCAGTGGAAGTCCGGGAAGGCACAAGTAGCAGTGGGCTGCTACCCTTTAGCCCCAAGAGGAGAGGGTCAGTGGTCAAAATTCACTGTTTGCACAAAGCCTTAGAGGTGAGTGGACTGCACAACTGGAGCAACAGAGTAACAGCAGACCACGAAGATACCTCCCAGCAGGTAGTGAAAGGGACCAGGAGCACAGGAAGGGATCTGGGACCAAAGGAGGGAAATACGCCCTGCCCCACGACAGGCCGGACTGTGAGGGGAGTTCATAAAGCAGCACACCCTCAAATGAACCCTGCTGGGACAGCAGGTCTGTGAGAAGAGTACAGCAAAAGCAGTGCACCCCCAACACTGCCCAGCTGGGACTGAAAGCCTGCAAGAAGAGTGTGTCCAGCCCCGCCAGGACCCAACAGGAGTGGGAGAGGAGCACACAAGGTGAGGGGCGGGGCAACATGCCCTCAACTATACCCTCACTGACCAGAGAGGACCATCAAAAAGGAGAGAACGAGAGGAGGCCCTCGAGGGAGAGCAAGTGGGTGATTCCACCAGGCAGCAGTGTCTGAAACCTGTTCACATAAACTCATAGAGAATTGGGATTTTTTCCTATTAGTTTTTTTTTTCTCTTACTTTTTTCTCTTTACTTTGCTCCTCTTCTTTTCCCTCCTCTTACCCCGCTTGCTGTATACTATAGTCCTTTTATTTTTTTCACGCCCCTGAATAAGTTCCTGGACTTTCGCTATACCTTTACATTATATTTTTACCTTTTGTACCCTTCTCTTTGTGTTTTTCTTCTGTCTCTTCTTCTCCCCCACCCTTTCACTCCCCTAGGTCTCAGTACTATTACCCATAGGGCTTTTCTCTCCTTGTCAACTCTGGGCTGCAGTAGGAATATCTCCAGACTTCTATCATACAAACACTTATCTACTCTCCAAGTCCCACCTAGAAATAAATGAAACAAAAGTGGAAAATGAAATAACCAAAGAAACCAAAAGTTTGTATAATTAACAAAACTAAGAAATCTTTTAGCAGACTCATGAAGAAAAAAAAATGAGAAAATGAAAATAATTAAATCAAATCCAAATGGAGAAATTATTATATTACCTAAATAAAGTGTTGCTTTGTTTTTACAGTACTGGGGGTTGAATCTAGAGCCTTCAAACTGAGCTACATCCTTAGTCCACATTTTTAATTATTATTTTTTTGAGACATGGGTACTGAGCTACATCCTTAGTCCACATTTTTAATTGCTATTATTTTTTTTGAGACATGGTCTCACTAAGTTGCTAAGACACCCAAGCTGTGCTTGAACTTGTGATCTTCCTACCACCTCATTCCAGAGTGCTGGGATTACAAGGCTGCAACATCACACCTGGCTAAGAACTTTAAGATAATACTGTGAACAACTTCTAGCTAGCAGTTAGATAACAAAATGTCAAAATGCAAACACAGGAATTACCACAACTAACTCAAAACAAAGAGAAAACCTGAGCAAACCTGTAAAGCAGCAGCAACACTGAATACGTCATTAAAAACCTCCCAACACAGGTGGTTCTTAGAGAAGGTGTGAAAAAATGTCTTTAGTCAGGAACAGTATATATAACAGTAGTATATAATTCCAACATAAAAGAGAAAAAAAGATATGTATGTCCTAAAAACGTCTCTTAAAACTAAAAAAGAATGGCTATGAATAAATCAGTAATATCAAAGTTGTTAAAGACAAGAAAACACATCAATTCCCTGTAATCAGAGACAACTGATTAAATTTTCCTAATGAATAGAAAATACCCATGAGAGATATGCTCATATATTTTAGAAAGTACTATTACAAAATGAGCACTTATTTTTATCACCAATAACTTAAGACCACTTAACAAATTAATATGGAAGGGCATCTCTATTAAGATATATAAGAGGAAAAGTTGCTAAAAGAAAAACTGAAGTGACTTTTTATAAGTCTCTTTGCTGGAGGGTAGCAGAGGGTAAGAGGGTCCTGTGAAAATGAAAGATTATCATTCATTTGAGAGAGAACAAATAATAAAATTAAGAAGTTTCCTTTTGAAACTTTTTCAACTGCTAAAGAAAAAGAGACAAGATTAAAAATAGTGAATATGATGTGCTTTGTGATGTGATGCAAAACAAAAATAAAAATATGCAACATCTTGGACTAGCCATACCAAAAACTATAGTCCATAGTTGGACACAGTGGCACACACCAGCAATCCTAGCACTCTGGGAGCTGAGGCAGGAGGATATCAAGTTCAAACCCATCCCGAGGAATTTGGTAAGACCCTGTGAAACAAAGAAAAGAAAGAGGGGGGGAAGGGGGGAGAGGGAGGGAGGGAGGGAAGAAAAAAAGATGGGAATGCAGCTCAGCATGAAGGCTTGGATTCAATTCCCAGAACCAAAAGAAAAAAAAAGTATTAAAAAACAGCATAGATCTAATAATGAGATAATAATCAGATAAATCTAGCATGTGGGATTTTTAAAAACACTTCCAAAAACAGACGTCATGGTGAAACAAAGAGAATGGCCCAAACCATTTCAGCTTAAAAAAAATATATCAATTAAAATCAGTGTAATTTTTTTTTTTTTTCAGTACTGGGGGTTGAATACAGCCTCTTCATTCTGAGCTAGGTATCTCCTCGGTCCAATTTTAGTGCTTATTTGAGACAGGATCTCACTAAATTGCTAAACTGCCAAGGTGGGGCTCAAATTTGCAATCTTCCTATCTCAGGCTTCCAAGCGCTGGCTGAGATTATAGGCCTGTGCCACTGGGCCCAGCTCAGCAAATAATCTTAACATAACTTTTTGGAACATCTAAGAAAGCTGAGTATGAAATACATTACTAGATAATACTAATAAGTTATTAACTTTTTGTATGTGCTAATGATTGGATGGTCATTTAGAAGAATGCTCTTTGTCTTGAGAGATTATTTACTAAAAAAGTGTATAGAATGAAATTCATGGTACCTGCAACTTACTTTCAAATGATGCAACAGGCCAATACACACAAATCTATACAGGGGGAACAAGGATGGCAAAATGTTAACAACTAGTTTCTGAAAAAACTTGTGTGTAAAATGTATTTCATATGCATTTCATGTTCAACAATTTAGTAAGCCCAATTTCTATAAACTAAAGGCAAATTAAAAATCTTAGACATATTTCTGGCAGCAAAAAATAAAACGTCAAATCACTTGGAAGATTTTAAAATTAATGCCAATTGTAGACGACTACAGATGGACAGGGGTATTTCATTTGGTAAAGATTATAAGCAAAAAATGTGTCAGTCTGTGCAATTCAAAGCTGAAGAAGGTCAGCAGGAAGAAAGAAGCCTTGTACCTTCTGGACCTGGAACCACATTTCTAATGGTAACAGCACACTTTGCTTCTGTCTTTTAATTTAAGATACCCAAATTCAAAATATCTGCACCACAACTGCATTTCTAATTAAAGAAAGGTTTATCTGATTATTTTAATCAAATATAATTCTTAACCAATAAGATAGCACACTACAGTTTGTCTCCCACGGGCTCCTAAGCTCAAGGTTTAGGAGTCCCAGCAGAAAGAGATGATGGAACACTTAGAGATAATGCCTATAAGAAGGTAGCTAGGTCTACTGGAACATCCCCTGTGTAAAGGGTTAATGCTGGTCTCACAAGTTAGATCTCACAAGGGCAGGCTATTAGAAAGCAAGACCACCTAGTGTACGTCATCCTCCATGAACACAGTCAATTTCCTTTCTGTTTCTCTGCCATGTTGTGATACAGCCAGAAGGCTCTCACAAGAGGCCATTTCCTGACTATCAGCTTTAAAACGGATTTAACCTTATGATTTTTTTACAAATACGGCTGCAGGTATTCTGCCTTAGCAACAAAAACTTAACAGAGTAAAACATTTAGTCAACCTTATTAGCACAGAACCAAATTCTAACAGTTCAGATGACCACTAATAATCTGATTATTTTACTGTTGCTTCTAAATCCACCATGCCATTTATCCCTAATTATGATAATGAATTCATGATTTTCTGAATTTTCCCATGCATCCACAATGCCCATGCTTTAAATGAAGGTCTATTTTCATCTTAGACACACACACGTACATATGTATACACGCACAAACATCATAAACACATATCCTCTTACACTTTCATTTGTAGAAAATGTGACTTGAATAGATATAATAAAACTAAAAGAAGCACTGAATATAACAATTCCTTAAAAAATAATTCTAAAATACTGTCATAGTAAAACTTTACAAATGCAGTGAATTTCAAACACAAAGCCACAGCATTAACAGGTCACGGGCATAAAGAATGTGTGTAACACTCTTTTTAAAACTATTTACACACTGAGAAGCAGAGAAGAACTATTGGTGTAAAATTTAATTTCAAGTGACATAGGAAAAAACTTTGTTTTAAATAAAAATGAAATGTGGGAAGTACTATATAAACAAGTTAGAAGTCCTCTAATATTTAGCCTGAAATTATTCTGACTTTTCTGGTTTTTACTGGGTTGGAAACATATAAATCAATACAGAAACAAGCAAAAAGAATGATTCTATTAAATACGATGCTAATTTTTATAAGTCTATGAAGATTAAGACAGACTGGCAAGGATGTATAAAAACAATGAACAATGGTAAAACATAAGTCACCACTTAACAGTAATATGCTGGTCTCCAAAGAACCAAGGGCACAGTTACATCACCACCTAGAGAAAAATGCTTATGGACAATAAATTCTAACTGAAATACAGGGCAAAATTCAGGCTGTAAAAACAGCATGCGCAAAGACATAAAGGTATAATGAGTATGATATCTCTCAAAGCATGAAGCATGTCTGCCTCCCCGAGAGAAAAGAGGCTTCAATTTGCAAAATACCTAAGGACTCCAGCCTTGTATCTGTGTGCTTCATCCAGCTGTTCAATATTTAGCATTCAAACAATTTCAGATTGAGTAAAATACTATGTTCTGCTAGGAACTCAAGCCTTCCTATTCTTCTGTAACCTGAAATAGTAGCACAGCACACACTCTCAAAGTGTACTACTATAGCCAAGGCACTGCATAGAGTGCTAGAAAACATCAGACACTTTCTGAGAACTTAACATCTAGCTGGTCATCTGAACAGAATATAACGAAAGTAAGAAGACAAGATCTTAAGTGCTACATGCCAAATGAGAGGATTTGAGTAAAACATAAATACTGTAAACCATCAAAATAATTTACCAAAGGTTCATGGACAAGGCACCACCTGAACTCAGGCTTTAAAAGGATGAAAATATTCTAGCACCAGAAAGCAGCATGACCAGTGGTAGATTCCTTAGAAATTAACATCAACAAGTACAGGCTCTTTAGACAAGGACTACCAAGCAAGAAGGCTTAGACTTCACACTTACTGCCATGTATGGCCTACACCCAGCATCTCTCGTCTTCGCAATGGAGTCCACAAGTTGTCCACTGATGCCAAAATCACAGAGTTTAATATTCCCACTTCTATCCAGAAGAATATTGGAAGGTTTGATATCTGCAAGAGAAAGATGTCTGTTATTTCATATAAAACTAAATCAAACAATGTATATACAATAAAGTATTTGAAGCAAAAATACTGAAAAACTTTAGACAACTCTAAACTGATATATTTCAAGTATTTTGCCACAATGACAAAAAGTTAACACAAAAGCTAAGTGATCCTAACTGATAAAAAGATAGCTATGAACAAATCATTTTATTTAGTAAAAGAAAACCAAAGTCACTTCTAACACGTTTTTCATTCAATTATTTTGCAGGTGGCACCTTAATGCTTTACTAGGGTAAGTGAATATGGCAAATGTCCTAAAGGTAATACTCTCATAATTACACAAGCCAGTGAAAGGGGAGGAAAGAAACAAACTACAAAATTAATAAATAACTTCATTTAGAAACCTAACTCTATCATTTTAAGCCAAGAGAAAATAAGTCAATCTCAGGTTATTTTTATTATGCAACAGAGACATAAAACTTAATGAAACATTCTGGTGTTCAAGATTAATTTTATTAATTTACTGTCAACCTTAAACCAAAAGTCATTGCATGGTATCTTGAGTTTGTCCGTTACAAATTTTCTGAGAGTAGTGACCCTGTGTGCTTCTTCAAAGCCACCAAATGACTACTCTGAGTCTAGCAAGGTACTAAATAGAGCAAGTATTTAATCTGTTTACTGAATAAAATTCAGACTTCTGATTGGGTTACCCCTTTTCTAAGTTTGGTTTTCAACTACATCAAATGTTGAAATTTGAATCTGTGCCTAAGAAGGCCAACACCAATGTTTTCACAAATACACAATGTTTTAGAGAAATTTCAAATTAAAAGATCTCAATTTACAGAAATATGTTTTAAAGAAACACTTGTTAAAAATACTAGCATAACTTCAAAATATTTAAGAGGCGGAGCTGGGGGTGAGGGTATAGCTCAACAGTAGAGTGCTTGCTTAGCATATCAGGCTGCATTGGGTTCAATGGGGTGACACATTAAACATATGAATAGCCTCCCAGATTCTCTGCATTTCTACAGGACCACTTTAGGGCCTTATTTGTATGCAAAATACATCAATTACTGGCCACGCAAATAAGTAGTGTTTAAACTGCATATAACTTTTTCCCTATTTTATTAATATGTATATATGCAATACATACTCACATTGAATTATTCTGTACACGTATGTGTCTAGAGTCAAAATTACAAGCCCTTCCCCTCTCCCTTTTTGACTCTCCCACACCCTCCTCTCTAACTCCCCTTACCCTCACCAATTGGTTCTATGAAATGACCATATTCTAGGTTTCTCATATTAAAGAAACTGATTTTTAACCTTCTGTCTGACTCAATGCACTGAATGTGACGGTCTCAAGTTGCATTCACTAAAAAGCCTCAAAACTATTGTCTTCATAGACAATATTCTTCATTGTGCACATTTTCCACAATTTTTGTATCCATGGGTCTGTTGATGGGTATTTTGTTGTCCATGTTTTAGCTATTATTAGTTGTGCTACGAACATGAGTATACATGTATCTCTGTTACATATGATGTTTTTAACTCTTTTGGAAAGATTCTCAGGAAAGGTTCCACTGGACCAAAGGAAATACTTATTTTCATCCTTTTAAGGAATTTCCACATCGCCCTCCATAGTGGCTGGATCAGTTAAGTCTTATCAGTAGTGTAAAATGGTTCTTTATTCTCCACAACTTTGCCATCACCTACTGCTGTTCACCTTCTTGATATGAGCCATTCTCACTGGGGTTTCTTTAAGATGGTATCTTGGTGATATTTTGATTTCGCATTCTTTTTTTGAGACAGGATCCCACTCTTACCCCGGCTGGCCTTGGACTCACGGCAATCCTCCTGTCTCAGCCTCCCCAGTGGCAGGATAACAAGAGCGCACTTCTATGCCCAGCTTTATGTGATGTTGGGGAATCAAACTCAGGGCTTTGTGCTCACAAGGCAAGTGCTTTAACAGCTACGCCATTCCTTCAACCCCTTATTTGCATTTCTCTAATGGCTAAAGATGCTGAACATCTTTTCATGTATTTACTGGCCATTTGAACTTCATCTGAGAACTGCCTATTCATTTCTGTTGCCCATTTTTAAACTGAGACTCTGAATTTAGGGGTCTGTTTAATTCAGTTTCTTGTATTTTCCAGTTATCACTCTCCCATCTGAGATATAAGTGGTGAAAACTATTTCCCACTCTGTTGGTTTTCTCTTCACTCTGTTGGTAACTTCCTTTGCTGTGCAGAAACTTTTTGATTTGATATAATCCCATTCATTGATGATGGGGGCTATTTCTTTTGTAACTGATGTCTTATTAAGAAAGTCCTGGCCTGCACCTGTATCTTTTAGATTTTTGCCTAATTTGTCTTTCAGAAGGTTAGTGTTTCAGTTTTAATATCTAGGTCTTTGATCCACTTTGATTTTGGTGCACAGTGACAGATCTGTGTCTAGATTCATTCTTCTACATGCGGATAATCAATTTTCCTAGCCCCATTTGTTGAAGAAGCTATCCTTTCCCCAGCGTATTCTTTTGGCTTCTTTATCAAACCTCAGGCAGCTGAAAGTACTTGAGTTTGTCTCTGCACCCTCAGGTCTGTTCCACTGGTCAACCTGTCTGCTTTTGTACCAGTACCATGTAACTTTTATAACTGTTGCTTTGTAATAAAACTTGATACCTGAAATCACAATGTCACCTGCTTTTGTCTTCTCCAGATTACTTTGGCTATTCTGGGTCTCCTTTAGTTCCACATGAATTTAAGGGCTGATTTTTCAAGTTCTGTGAGAAAAATTGTTGGTATTTTGACAGGAATTTCATTGAATCCAGGTATCAGTTTGGCCACTACAGTCATTTTGACTGTATTAGTTCTGCCTATCCAAAAACAGGAGATGTCTCTGATTTCTGATACCTTCTTCAATTTCTTTCTGCAGCATAATACAGTTTTCTTTGTAAATGTCCTTCACTTTTTTGGTTAGGTTTACTCCTAGGTATTCAAATTTTTCAAGGAGCTATTGAGAATGAAATTATTCTTCTGAGCTCTTTCTCAGTGAGTTCATTGTTAGAATGAGTTCGTTGTGTAGAGAAATGCTATTGATCTTTTAGTACTGACTTGGTATCCTTCAATTTTGCTGTGTTTATTACTTCTAAGAGTTTCATGGTGTTTTGGGGGTCTTGTAGGTAGAGAATCATGTCATCTACAAATAAGGACAGTTTGACTTCCTCCCTTCTGATATATATTCCCTTTATTTCACTCTCTTGTCTAACTGCTCTAGCAAGGTTATCAAGAACAACACTGAACTGGAGTGATGGAAGTAGACAGCCTTGTCATGTTCCCAATTTAAGGGGAAATAATTTCAATTTCTAGCCATTTACCATGATACATGCAGTAGGTTTACACTATATAACTTACAGGAAAACCTACTTTAATTCCTAAACTCATTCTATTATTTAGACTGAAATTTATATAATCTCAAGGAATAAACAGCAAATGACAAAAGTTTAAAGAACATAGAAGTATTTTCATTTAAAAATTTTTTCAGGAAAGCTTATATGGTGGCACTGTAATTTTTATTATTTCTGTAACCAATCAAAAAAAAAAGTTATTTTCTTTTGTACAGAAAGTAATCCATACCCACCTCTGTGAATAATTTTCAAGTTTTCTTTTAAGTGGTTTAGTGCTTTCACAGTCTAGAAAGAAAAGAAGAGATGTGATAAAGAGCCTGCTTCTTTTCGACAAAATAGTACCAACTGTTTAAGATAAGCAATAGCACATGTAGCTTTTCATATACCTCTTGAAACTTAATATTTCAATAATCTGCCTAACATTTCTTATTATTTTGCAACTCATTTAAAAAGTACACTGTGTTTTTTTGCACTTCAAAACTTTTCAAGAATAAAATTATGAGAAAAGCCCAGTGTGCTGACTCATTATCCACAGTAACAACTACTATTTTCCCAAGTTCCCAATTTCTCACAATTATTCACCCTCTTTGGATGAGGGGATTTCAGCCATTTTTTGCAGAGCCAATGCAGACAGACGTATTGCTCAGGTGGTGGTGTAATTTATTCACAACTTATCCTACTGCTTGATTGCTGTTTGTGATTACAAAACCACATTTCTTCAGAAAGAGATGGAAAAAAGACTTGATATGTAACTTTTATAACTTCAAGCTAAAAGAGAAGAAAGCAACAAACCAAGTGTCTGTTGCAAAAATCAAGCCTCCCTGCTATCAAATTTTGGTATGAAAAATAGAGAACACAAATGTGCAATATGTAAGTATCTATGCTTGTACATTCACTGATTTATTAATAAACACGAGACAAAGTAAGTGTAAACACTGTGCTTTATATATAATGTAACGTCCAAGTCTGGAAGCACATGTGAACACATATTCCAATGTATGATAAAGTAATTTTCTTTTCCAATTTCATGATCAAACTTCTACATGACAGTTCTAGGATCAGGCTGCCTGGACTTTTAACTATCTACCACTTACAGCTAAATAAGACACCAAAATAAATTACTTACTTAGTCTTTCCATCCTCCTGATTTATCATTTGTAAAAATGGAGTGACGCTATTTACAACTGAGAGTTAACATGAAAATCAAATGTCTTAAGATCTTGACTGAACACAAATAAGCATTAGTCATCCTTAAATATTATCGCTATTTTAATAATAGAATCTTGGAAATTCGTAATATAAACAACAACGGTGTGTATTTGGAATGCTGCAGGGATATGACTACACTAATCAATGTAAGATTTCATATAGTCATCTGAACAACGGTCAAGTTCCTAGTCTAAACCAGTTTGTAAACAAAATTATATAAAAGGATATCCATTAAAATTTAGCTAGTTCACAAAAACTTTACAACTAACTTGGCATAATGACACAATTTTAACATAAGATCCAGCAATCTTAAGATAAAACGACTACAATTTAACTAAATTGCAAAGGAACCCTCCTGCACTGCACTGGAATGTAAATTTGTACAACCACTCAGGCAAAGTGGTATGGAGGTTTCTCAAAAGATTGGAAATATCCCCTTCAATCCAGTGATACCTCTCCTGGAAATATTCCCAAAAGAGTTCAAAACAACACATAACGGAGTTACATGTATACCCATGTTCACAGCAGCACAATTAACAATAGCTAAACTATGGAAGACACCAAAATACCCATCAACAGACCAATGGATACACAAACTGTGGTATTTATACACAATAGAATACTATGCATCTATAAAGTCCAACATCTTGGAGTCATTTGTAGGCAAATGGAAGAAACTTGAGAACACCATGCTTAGTGAAGTGAGTCAGAAGCAGAAGGTGAAATATCGAATGGTCTCTCTGATATGAGAAACCCAGATCACAATTATCTCATGGAACTTAAAGTGAAAAATAAAGGAAGCGGGGAGTGGAGGGGGGGATCTGGGAGGATGGGTAGGGGAAGGCTTGAAAGGAGAGCAGGGAAGGCCTTATTGTTACCTTGACAAGATATGTATGTTCACAAAATGCTCAAGATCAATGTAATCAATGTAAACTTAAAATTTGCACTTATACATATCAACAAAATGGGAAAAAAGTTATACATGAATATCTCTTTTACAATAGAAATATAGCTTATAGTGTCTATAAACTTTTTACACAGAAAATTACTTGCAACCATAATGTCTTTGAAGTTCCTACATCATTCAGTTTATATCAAGTAACCCAAGACATGTCATCAGCTCAGATTTTCATGGGTTTCTAAGAATCCTAACAATTTTGTTTTACCAAAAAATAAGTTAACTTCCCCTCTGGAAAATAAAATTTTAAACATTTGTCAACTAAAGGTTTAGAACAACAAAAGTGATCAAGAATTCACTTCAGAACTATAAACGCATACTCAAGAGTACCTTTTTCGTATTTGGCACTATGTCAAAAGTACCACAAAAGAAAAAAGTACTCTGGCAACAGACCAAATTAATAATGAGGATGTTTCCTAATATTGCTAAGCAACATTTTAAATATTTTATACTAAATAACCCAAATCTCAACATGCAGAAAATATGCTTTCTTTCAGAGATTTAATCACAGAGTTTCAAAAAGACTCCTAAGTAAGTGTGGTACTGTAATCTATCTAAAAAAGAGCCAAAGCAACAGGGGAAAATAAAGTAGTTTTTCTAATCTTTATAGAACAATTTATTATGGTTCCTTTACATTTGAATGAAAACAACATTGTATTTATCTACCCCGTATTTTAAGAAAGGTTCTTATAATTTATTGTGTTATTACTCCATAAAACTGACTTTGTCTCTTGTCCTGTTACAAATAATTTTCTAGGAAGGTAGTATCATTCTGCAAAGAACATTTAGATATATACATTCACAACACCAGCAATTCTTTATATAAACATGTACGTCACAACTTGAAATCCATGTACTTACTGCTAAAGTGATTTTGCCTAAAATTTCTTCTGGAATAACATCATCTAATACACTATATACATATTTGTAAAACTTATCAAACGAGGTAGACATGAGTTCCATACAGATCCAACAGTCACCCTGTAAGATAACAAAACATCTGTTATTCTTGTTTTTCTTAAGGACTACCTCCTGCCTTTACTTAAAACAGAGATACAATTTAAAAAGAAGCAAACATTCTATTTGTTTTTACAATGAACCACAAAATACTGACAGCTTCTCGTGACTTATTAAAGGCCCTTAGACAAAACACTCTACTCAAAGTTAAACACAAATTATATGGTTAAAGATAATTTTACAGGAGCTGGAGGAATGGCACAGCAGCTAAAGTGCTTGCCTAGCAAGCACAAGACCCTGAGTTTTATTTCTCAACACCACAAAAGCCAGGCGTGGTGGCACACGCCTGTTACCCCAGCATTCAGGAGGCTGAGGCAGGAAAACTGCTGTGATTCTAAGGCTGGCTGAGGCTAAAAAGTGAGTTTAGAAAACTCAATGTCTCAAAAAAAAGGGTAAATTTACTCACTCTTAATTGCATGGATAAAAACTGTCTTATATAGAACAGTGTTTTACAAAAATTTCAAATTTTGCGATAACTAAACCAAAATTAGAAAATATATGGGAAATCATCTATATCTATTCTCACTAACAAAAGAAGTAACAGTAATCTTGAGAAACAGACATCTTGGATTAGCAAAATAGAAACCAAGTAAAAAAAAAAAGTAAGCACACAGCAAACCTGGTCAAATTTCACCTTCTCAAAGAAGACTACAGAATACCAGTTGTCCTTAGCACTGCTTCTTCCTGTTCCACCCTGCACAGCTCTTGTAATTACCTACAGAGAGGTCTACTTCACTTATGTATTACGTTTGTTACATACGCCCTCTATGAAAATGTAAATTCTAGCAGGACAGGAGGTCAGTGACTCTTAAAAGAATGAATGGTGGCTATAATTAAACTTAATTCATTCGAACACTGCTGGCAGCACTGTAGATTGCTTTATACCAATATGAAAGCAATTTTTCAATGAAACAAGACAAACAAGTACTGTAGTCCCTTCTGTGCAAAGGCTTGATCTTCTGCAGTTCCCATGCAGACTTGCTCCACCCCACCCAGAATATCAATCATTCCTTAACCCAGCATACCCACACTGTATATAACACCCCTCTCTTAGTCACTTGGTAGCCACCTCAGTTACCATATCAAACTGTCACAATACTGCACTGATTATATTCAAGAAACTCTCAAGATACCATAATTGCCCTATTTTATATCTAGATATTGCTGTTAATCTCTTTTACAACTTCATAAATTCTTACTACAGGTAAGTGTATGAGAGAAAATATTTTTTAGAAATATATGTATGGTTCAGTAATATGGAATTCAGGCACTCACTAGGTTGACTTTATCTTCTACGGATACAGGAAGAAAACTGTAAATGTTTCAATATCATCTGGCAGAATTATCATCCCATGATTGAGTATATAACTGAAATATTCCAAAGATTATAAAATAAAAAGAACAAAACTAGAAACCAATAAACTACCTCACAAAAGAGAACTGTACAATTATTAAAAAGATTATCTATAATTAAATTTCTTGAAAAGTATACAATTCATGAGAAGTGTGCAGGAGAGGCATGGAAAGTGAAGAATATAAGCCGCTTTCCTTATAATTGCAAAACTTTGCATACGTATAAACAAAGCCAAAGCACCTTACAAAAGTAAAATACTATCTGCATAATGACAAACATTATCTTAAACAATTTTATGCTGCTACTGATATATGGATCCAACTGCATACTCAAATGCTCTCTACCCCCTAACCTACCCCTCAAGCCTAGCCTAGACTGGCTATGTAAGAGATTAATGCCCATTAAGGTAAAATGACTTGACTAGTTAGTGACAGAGCTGTGAATATAATCTCGTTTCCCTAAATCTTCTTCAATCAAAACTTATAATGCAAGCATTACATACATGTAGAAAAAGCATGTTATAATGAACATTGAGAGGAGTAAGTCTTAAAAGAGAACCATCTGTTAGAACATTCATGTATCTAAATGAGTGCTCAGAATACATTTTGTAAAGCATATGTGACAGTGAATCTTAAACCATCTTCAGGAAATCTAAGTCTCTTCTGCTTTAGCATGTTCTTAGAGAGTGGCGCCCACAAAAGAACAATATCATGCCTGAAACACCAAAGTTACTGAATGTGAACTTACTGAAAAACATAGAAACTTATGAAATACTAAATTATCAAGAAAACAGAAGGTTCTTAAAGATCTAGATAAACCCACTAATACTCTTGGAAAACATCAATAACCCGTTAATTTTTAAAAAGATACCACTCAGCAAGGAGTGGTGGCACATGCCTGTAATCCCAGCACTCTAGGAGGCTGAAGCAGAATTACAAATTTGAACCCAGTAACCTAGCAAGACCTTGTCTCAAAATACAAAATAAGAAATGAAAGGGCTAGGGATGTAGCTCAGTGCAAAGGGTCTGGTAACTCAAAGCATCACTGAAAAATACAAAGACATCATTTAAAACAGTAGTTTATAAGCCATCCAGAAATATATCTAACAAAACAGGTAAATATTCTTATGAGAAAACTGTAAAATATTGCTCAAGGACATGGCAACAACTGGACCAAATGGAGAAAAGGATCATGCTTATAATATGAACACTCAAGATCTAAAGATGCCAAATTCCTCTCAAATTAATGTAAAAATTCAATTAAGGTCAAGCAAAATTTTCAACAAGTTGACTAGAAAAATTATATGGAAAAGCAAATCCAAGAGTAGCTAAGACAATTTTGAGCAAAAGAAACTGACCTACTAGACAGATTTCTTATAAAAGATAAATATGCCAATGGAATAGATTCTACACATATACAGAGATTTGATATATGAAAGATGTAACAAAGCAAATAGTGGCAAGAGGATGGCTGTTCAAATCAATGCTGCTGGTTCCATTAGTCTACCTTAAAGAAAAAGACTGAATCAGATCTTAATCTCAAAACAGAATGACTATAGATTCCTCACTATGGAATATTACATTTAAAAAATGTTAAATCTAGTTAGCTCCTAATTAATTATTCTGCCTAAGATATGAAGAGTCAAAGGACCAGAGAATATACATAATATATACAATGTTTGGGAAGAATACCTTCATATTGTAGGGCTAAAGAATAGCAAATAGTACAAGAGTCTTCTACAATATGGTGAACATTCTTGAATCACAGTATTACAAGTGGTATGACATAATGTAATATTTAAATTCGGGATATATTCATGTACATACGAACATACATGTAATGTAACACTGATCTGAAATGATAAATTTACCAAATTCATCCTATCAGATATAAAAATAAATATTTAAATCATTAAAAAGTACAATAAAAAGTAAACACGAGTCCACGAGTGACCATTATGCATTTAAAAAAAGAAATGGGGCCACACAGTGAGTTCAAGACCAGCCTGAACTAGAGTGAGACCCTGTATCAAAAAAAAAAGAAAGAAATGGGCTATAGCATGAAACAGAACTAGAAAATCTTCCAGTTACTAGCATTACCTATTAAACACACTGAAAAATTAATAAAACTTTCAGAAGTGGGTTGAGGAGTAACAGAGTAAGTACCAATGACTTTCCCAGCTAGAAGATTTCATACATTGTCATTTAATACTATATTCAGTCCTGTTTACAACAAACTAATTTTTTAGGTCAAAACAACAAAAACAATGAGGTTACACTCTGTGATTAGGTTTCCACAGAGTAGGGTTTTTTTTCCTCCTTTTCTAGTTCATAACACCACTACTAGCTCAATTTAACATTTTCAAGATGGGAATATTATTTTTCAGAGTATATTGAAGTCCTACTCATTAAGTAGCACAATTTTTGAAGACAGGCCAATATACCTTGAAGCACTCATTCACTTACAGCTCCAACTTTATTTCCTAATCCTAACACACTTCATGGTTTTAGGCAATTAGATAACTGGGAATAAGCAAGTGGGCAGAGGGAGGCAGGGCTAGGACAGAGAAGAGTCAGAAGTCAATAGAAACACACTTATAAAACCAAGAAATCAAGAGTGGTAGTTTCTAACCAAAAACTTGAACAAAATTACCAAAAAGGAATTTCCATTCCAGTTCCTAATTTGTATGTCTGATAGATGTAACTAAAAGTTGGGGGTAAAGAAAGATACATGTTTACATTAAGTACAAATAGTTTAAGGACAAAAATCAGTAAATCTTAAAAAGGAGGTGGCAAAGGAAAAAGAATCTGGACTTATTTAGATCAATCATATCAGATTCTTTTTTTTTTTTTTTTAAAGAGACGGGGTCTTGCTCTGTAGTCCAGGCTGGTCCTGAACTCAATATATAGCCCAGACTGACCTAGACCTCATGGCAAACCTCCTGCCTCAGCCTCTGAGTGGCTGGAATTATAGGTATGAGCCAGCACGTACATTTAAATGTTAGATTTCTAAAAATGTGTTTAAGTATAGAAAGTATGAGAATTGCAAATAACAGCCACAAAGATATTTACGTATGTATGTGATTCTTCCTTTTATCACTGGATTGCATGGTGAAAGCTAATCTGTAGATTAGTATGACTGTATACTGTAATACTGAGTGGTTAACTCATCATGAATGCATGGCATTTAGCTGAACATCAGAGTCTAAAGCTGCTATTCTCCCTCTTGTCCCAATTATATATTCATACACTGGCTAAAATTCAAAGAGTTTATTCCTACCTCTCTGAAGAGTGCACCATAAAACTGAACAATGTATGGGCAATCACTACTCCGCATTACTACATCCAAATCCATAAGAAGTTGTTTTTGTTCTTTTTCATCCACAGTTGACCGTATTCTCTGGAAAAGAATGACAACAGATGTCATAAAAACATCAGTTTCAGAAACCCAAGCAAACCTCTCCCATAAAAGTGAAAATTACCAAAGTTCACAAATACTAACCGGACATGAAAATTATCATCTTTTGAATACTTTACAACAATAATCTTTTATCACAGAAAAACTCACAAAATAGCACTTACAAATTCTTTACAGGAACAGGACTTCTGAACTACAAGTATATATCAATGATGTTGAAGGCCATGCAACAAAATTCTTGGACAGTGAAAATTAATACCCACATGCAAATATAAAAAATTATGAATTATAAGTTTTCATACAAATAATTAACATATTTATCTTTAATCACAATTTTAGAATTATATGGAATCTAGATATCCAATGTAAGAAAATGCAAGAAACCTCGATAGCTACAATCTCGCATGCTCATACATGGCATCCTCATTCATTAGAGGTAGAAAATAGTGAGGGGGACGGGGGATACTAGAGTAGGGGCACTGCACAGACAAAAATCCAAGTTTCTTATACCTTAGATGGGAAGACCACACTTGGTGTACCTTAATAAAAAGTTCAACCTGACTCTTGGTGAGTCAATATGTGGGTAAGCATCAGCCTAAAAAGGAAAACCTAGAAATGAAGAAAACAGAGGGCTCTGAGTATTCCTACACTGGTAAGGCTCTCCTTTGGATATCACGAACCACATACCTAACTACGCTGCAATACTTCTCTGTGCATTTCTAAGATACTGCCAGAAAACATTAGTACCTCCACACCCCACCTCTCATTCAGGAGTGGTATAAGGGCTCAAAAGAGAACTTTCTCTCCCATTAGAAACAGAATTAAGTTCAAAAAATGTGAAATATTAATAATGAAACTATAGTTTAAAATTAAAGCATGTAAATAACATTTGTTCTCATAAAAAGTTCACCATATCACATCACACCACAGTATACAAAATCCTGAAGCCATATCGAAGTAGAGCAAAACAGCAGTCCAGGAAGCAGCCACAGGATGACTGAGCGCAGCCTGAGCTGCTGGCATCCACAGAAAGAAGAAAGTCTGGAGCCCAGAACCTTAGACTGAGGTAAGCAAAGAACTGGGAGAAGTGGTAACTGACAGCGGCAAGCCAACAGGTAGTACACACTACAAACACAGTGTGAGCTCTACACAGAGAAGGCCTCCTGGAGCCTAGATAAGAAGCAGTTCCCAGTAGCCACAACAGGCAGAGAAGTAAGCAGGAGCAACTTTTTAAAGAGTCCAAGACTAAACTATTTAAAGTAGAAAGAAAGCTCAGAAGAGTGCACCAGGGTTTTTGGGGTCAATGTCTAGGACGAAAGTGGCACAAAAGACAGTTTCCGAGAGGAGAGAAAGGCTGCAGACCCCCTGAATGGCTCCGATATAGTGGAAGCACCACCTCCGAGGGTGGAGAGCCCCCCACTAGAAGGAAAGAAGCCAGGACAGGCAGAAGTGCTTTGCCCAGGTGGGTGGAGTGGATCTTGACACATCAGAGGCCATCAGGCTTGCTGGTCCTCCCTCACTGCCTACTCTCAGTACATAATTCAGAAGAATTTCGGCTCCCCACACAAACCCTCATATTAGTTCAAAAGTACCTCTTGGGTAGGCCTTTGAAGTGAAGTCCCTCAACAACAGAAAAGGGAAGAAGACAAAGCAACAGGACACACACACATAAAAGCCCGAAACCTCAGAAATTAATGTCATGGACCCTGAAACAGTGGAACTTACAAGGAAGGAAGTCAAAAGCAAACCAATGAGTCAAACAACCAGTTCGAACAAGATATCCTCAAAGAAATGCAAGGATTCATCCTAACAAGGAACTTACTAAACAAACAGGTGCTAATGGATACTAAGGAGCACAGAGGTATAAACCTGGACGAAAGAAAATATCTAAAGAGAAAGTGTAACAAAAATAGACCGGTATTTGAATCATTTGACTGGTATTCTTCCAAAATAGTACCAGCTTCCTCATAAAAACCTGTGAAACTTCTCCCATAATTACTATTTTTAATAGTTTATGAGTTTGCACAATGGTAACTGTATTCAACATGCAGAATTGGTATAAAATCTTTTAAAAATATGTATAAATATGTATGCATGAATTTATGGATGGGAAGATGAAATGAAAACCAAATCTGGCCAGATGCTAGTAATTTGGTAAATGTAATAGTTTTAAAAATCTGAAATAAGTGTGCCATTATAATTTTTATATATAATATACTTATGTGATATAGATTTAAGATCATTTAATGAAGCAATTCACTTACTCGATCTTTAAGTTTATCCTAAAAAAGTGATTGATGTAATGATAACCTGAATGTCTTTTATATGTACACACATTTACCTCTCAGTACTCAGCTAAGAATTTGAAATTTAACTTCTTTTTCTTTCTCACATTTTCTAAATTTATGAATTTCAATGTTATAGCCCTTTCTTATGTGGACAGGTAGGCGAGGCCTGTTTAAAGAATCTCAACAAAGATATAGTAAGATACAGAAAAAAGAACTTTCGGCAAATCATCCCAAGAAAGGGTTTTGCTGGATCCAGAGGTGTCAAGATATGGCCACTGCAGCCCATTTGAGGGCTGAAAAGCTGAGCTAAAGAGTGGTGATTTGAGTGAAATGAATCAGACCTAGAAGATTAAATATGTTAAATACGGCAGGGCTGGGGCTGAAGGAATAGCTCACCGGTTGAAGTGCTTGCCTGATCTCGATTCCCCAGCACCACATAAAGCTGGACGTGTTGGCACATGCCTTTAACCCCAGCATTAGGGAGGCTGAGGCAGGAGGACTGCCCTGAGTCCAAGGTCAATTTGGGCTCCATAGTGAGTTCAGAACCAGCCTGGGCTACAGAGGGAGACCTGGTCTCAAAAAAGAAAAAGAAAAAGAAGAAAAGAAAAGAAAAAGAAAAAAGAAAAGGAAAAGAAAAGAAAAAGAAAAAGAAAAAATTCCGGGTTTCTCTGATTTGGGAAACCCAGAATACAGCCATTGTACAGAATCAATTAGGTGTGATAGTGGGAGTTATGGGGGGATGGGAAGGGTGTAGGAGCGTCAAAAATGGGGATGAGAAGGGATCGCAATGTTGATGTGATATTCAAGTTCATTATAAACATGCATCATATATATATATAAATATATATATTAATACAAATGGTAGGGGGAAAAGAACTCCCAATTGTAACTCAGTCACATAAATTAATATTAGCACCTCCTAATCTTCTCACTAGGGTCCAAGTAATTCTTTTTACATATGTTCTACAATATCCTATCAGAAAAGTTAGGAGAGGGCTGGAGGAATAGTTCAGGGGTTAAAGCACTTGCCTAGCAAGCTCAAGGCCCTGGGTTCAATTCACCAGCATCATACAACCTGGGTGTGGTGGCACACACCTGTAATCCTAGCACTTGGGAGGCTGACAAAGGACTGCCACGTATTTGAGGCTAGCTGGGGCTACATAGTGAGTTCAGGACCAGTCAGGATTGCAGAATGAGACCATCTCAAAAAAAAAAAAAAAAAAAAAAAAAAAGGACACCAGTTCTAAACACATGCACTGTTATATCACACCCTAGGAAGAGCCCCGAGTACTACATGAGTGGAAAAGGCTGACATGCCTTGGCAAAGGTGCTCACTTTTTCTTTATACTATGTCATACACATTTAAAGACAACAGGACTTCCAGCATTAAAAACAAGGTTCTAAAGATCACAAATGACAGTTCATCACTGAGGTACCCATGGCAATAAATTAAAACAACTGTACACTCATGATGTAAAACCAGTTTCAGACACACAGCTACGAACAACACACAATAAAAGAAAATATCAGGAAATATGTCAAAAACAGTTCAGCTGTCTCCTGTGAGGACTAAGGTATGTAGAGAGAGGCTTTCTTCCAGGTAACTACGGGCCAGTGTCACAATTCCATTAAATCAACCAAATGATGGTAGATTTCAGGAACCAGATATATTTTCAAAAACAACTAATGGCTGAGTAAAATTCACCTGGAATGACCATTATTCATACTGTCCAATTTATAACTGTAACCATTCCTCTAAGCTGGTGTTGGTTTCCTATACTGGTAGATAAGGTCTCTGCTTCCTAACTTAAGTGCATGTATACACACACGAGGAACATTAAACTCATGGCATTATGCATGCTAAGCATGTATTCTATCACTGAACTACACACCAAGCTCCTCCTACCCTTTCCATCAATCAGAACTGTACTGATTTTATGTATTTTATTCGGTTCCATATACAATTCTGTTACGAGAACTCAGTCTGAAAATTACTGACCTGTATCAACAGTAAAGGAAGCAAAATCAAGGCTGACTGGAGACTAGGTGTGCCACACTCGACAGGAATCTGCCCACTCCAGAAGTGTTTTGCTTATATTTTTCATACTAAACACCACAGCTCACAAGCAACATTAGGAAGCACACACACACAACTCACCCCATCCCACCCCACCCCCCAGTGTCAGATTTCTTAAACTGCATGTTCTGGCCAAACAAGCTTAAAATAACAAAATCTAATCTCTAATTACATACAGCCCACAAGTGATTTAGACAGTCAAAAGTCATCATTGTGGTCTTTCAACTGCCTAACAAAGCACTCGATACCACGAAAAAGGAGCTTTTCCAATTTGAAGTTAATTCTCTCAAAAATTCTATTGTTTTCGGAACAACATGGAAGACCAGTCTTTAAACATTAAAATGCGCCTCCTCCAATCACTGCTGACTATATTGGTCCCCTCCAAAATCACTCAGTAGTGGAACTTTTTGACAAAAGTTGGCATGGTCCTTACAGAGGTGGAAAAACTACCCCAGCCGTATCTTTCAGTTCCCTGACTTCCTATACTTGCTACACCATGTGTACCAAGGAGGCAGATAAGAACCCCACACTGCTCAAGGAAGGACTGAACTGTATGATACTGTCAATGGAGGTACCAAGTCCCATATACCAATCACTGGGGTTAAGTTTGGAATCAATCCCAGGTCAACGACACTAAAGGCAAAGTTCATGCCAAAGATCAAATGACCAAGCCAGGACCAGACACACTTAAACTGATGAAAGAGAAGAGGTGAAACAAAAAAGTTGAGGCAGAAGGAACAAGACAAGTGAGGCAGATCACCAATGTGTAGAAAACGCACCCTCACATGTACAATTATTATCACTCAGTCTGAGTTAAGTACCTAACCTTCAGCAAAACAATCTATTTTTTCTGATTAATCCAGGTTATTCTATAAAAAGTCATAATAATGATTAACAGTGAAAGTCTTAATATCTTTCCGTCCCTACCTACTTACCCATACTAGTTCCATTCTCTAATGAGATGTCAGTTTTGCTCCACATTAACCCTTCAGGTAACAATCCAGATTCCTCTGGCCTATCATCATTAGCCATGGTGACTTCATTCTCTTCTATTCCCTCTCATTTTCATTTATACTTTTCACTCTCCCCTGTTTTTCTTGCATAGCCTATAAACGTAAGGAGGGCATTCATACCTTCAATAAGCCAACCTGACATGAATCTGTTCAGGGAAACTATACTACTACAAGCATACAAAGCTTGCAACAGGAAGGTTCTAGTGGGGGCACACTGTCACCAATCTTCTTTCCTTGTGCAATCAGTGCTTGTAATTCTACTCAATTTAAGCCCCTACGCCTGATCTCCTTCTTACCCTTTCAACAATGTTCCAGAATTTGCTTTGTGATATACTAACTCTGATCACCTATACCCTAAACACTGCTGAGTTTTTTCTCCCAGGCCTACCCCTTGTTGCTTCTTCAAACATAGGGTCTGAATCCCTGAGCATTAGTTAACACAGTACAATTAAGCCTTCTAAACAATCACAGAGATATACCTACTTTACTTTAGAGAACAGTTAACTATTCATGTCCTTTTTTAAAAATTGGTAAATAAAAAACGCAACATGGGGTTTTATTCCCCATGTTTGCTGCAGATCTATTTACAATAGTCATGAAATAGAAACAACCATGTAAACATCAATGGCTAAAGAAAATGTAGTACACACATGCCACAGAACATTATTCAGTCATTAAAAGAATGAATTAATCCTGAGTCATGAAAACATGAATGCAACTAAAGATCATTGTATTAAGGCAAGAGAGATTAGTCCCAAAAGATCTCACTCATAAATGGAATATAAAAATATCTGATCTCATATAAGTTGGGAGTACAAGGGTGATTATCAGGGGCTTAAAAGTATAACAGAGGGACAGATGTTGAAAGGTTAATCGAGAGATACTAAGTTATAGTTACAAACAAATAAGTAGTTCTGGTATACAAATACTAATATATAAGAGGTGATTAAAGATGCTGATAATGTACTTGATAATTCAAAGTGCTATGAGAAGGAATCTGATTTATTAATCATAAACATATGATTAATGTTTAAGTAAATAGTTGTATTTCACCTGACTTAAGCAAGTTCTACATATATTAAAAAACTGCAGTATTCTACTTACATGTACAATTTTTACATTTTATGTCAGTTATTAAAAATTAACTTAAATTTTTAAATGGACCATTAAATAAATATCATTTGTAGAGAATACTGACCAGTCAAGTAATTATTTAGTCAGATTTGACAATGCCTACCCTGAGCTTCAGGAAGGATCTCAGTGACAAAAAGCTTTGCCTAGGTAGCCCTACAGATGAGTTATTCAGGTGTAGATACACAAACTACCTGATTCGATTGATAGTGGTTTTCTCCAACCCAGTAAAGAGCAAGACGTCTTTTCCTCAATATACGCAATTAAAACTGACATGGCAAAAATATTCACATCTTGGGTCATAACAGAAACTCACTGACCTGTAACACTGGCCTCATGTCACACATAAAGAAACTGTTTTAAATGTAAATTTTGTGCTTATTATACCACCTTAGTTACCTGACTATCTCAAAGACTAAATCAAATCCCTTAAGATACAATAAATCACACCCAACAAGATAATACAACAAACAAGTCATCTCTTCAGGCTGGAGGAATAGCACAGCAGTTACAGTACTTGTCTAGCAATCACAAGACCCTGGGTTCAATTCCCCAATTATCACATAAACTGGGCATGATGGCATACGCCTATCATCCCAACACTTGAGAGACTGAGGCAAGACGATTTGCTGTGAGTTCAAGGCCAGTCTGGGCTACCTTGTGAGCTCAAGAACAGCGTGGGCTAGAGTGAGACTCTCCCTTACAGTGTTGTGGGGGTGGATGGGGTGAAGTCATCTTTTCAAAGATTTCTTATATGTAGAAAAATAAATTTTGGGAACAGCTTCTTCAAAATTAGAAATGAGAAATCATAAAAAGAAAACAGATCAGGCTAACACCACAGTTCGTTTTCATGCAGCTATTACAAGTCAAGTCTTAGGGATAATTTCTATAACAAACTTAACATGTAATAAGTCTATACTCCCAAAATGAATACTAAAACGCTAGCAAAGAGGCTGTGTTTAGTTTGTTTTGTTTTGTTTTTCCCCCCCCTTCTGTGCAGGAGATCGAACTGTGGGCCTTCACACTATGCTCACTTCCCCAGCTCAGTTTTGGTTTTGATTTTAAGACAGGGTCTTGTGAAACTGCCTAAGCTGGGCTCAACAGGACTGAACCACCAGGCCTGGCTTCAAGTGTTCTCTTATTTCATCAACAGTAATGGGAAAATCTCATCTGTGTGAACAAATATTTCATTTTCTATAAAAATAATATGTGACATGTAACTCCTTAATCACACACTGCTTCTGTATAATTAACTTGTCAGCATGGTCTGTGTGCTTATGTTATAAAGGAAAAAACTCTCTCAGGTACTGTGCTTTTCTAAAGAAAGGAACAATACATTTTAAGATTCAACAAAAACGATAACCATCACTCATGAACTGGTAACACACCAATGCAAAACACTTACTCAAGTATTAATGAAGTCCCAGATTTCACTGATAGTCATCATGTATATAGAGACTGATATATTACCAGCATCACCCATTCAAAACCGTTGCACTTGCTCAAGTATTTAAGTCAGCAAACAACAGTACCCCATTGCGGATACAAAATTTGACAATGACCAGTCTGTAGCATTTCTTACAGGTTAGAGTGTATATAAAGATTCCAACTGGGGTTCCCACAGTCACACTGATAAAATTAGACTATAATTCCTTAATTCATTCTTAAATTTCTTCAAACTTGAGTTAGCATTATAAAACCTCAAATGTGATAAAATTAATCACTGAGAAAAACTATGTTAAATATGAAAAGGAAATGTTTTCTTCACATCTGAACTTTTTAACTAAAGTCTACCCATATTATTAAGATAATGTATAGTATCAAATTCTCACAAACTGAAAAGAGTAGGAAATAATTTTTTTAAAGTGCTTTTCCTCTGAGAGAAAAAGCCTAGAACTTTATCTAGGGAAGTATTCCTTTAAGACCCAAACAATTAAAACTGGATGTCACACAAAAATAGTACATGAAAATAATGTGAGACTCATCCAGAACAGTCTAAATGGCTTTTCTCACTTACATTGCAGTAACACAAAAAGTACAAATAAATCATTTCACACTCCAAGAATGGCAACATTTTACCTCAACAGATAATCTAGAGCAGAGGTCTTAGCCTGTACACCTTTAGAGGGCTACAGATTATATGCAAAAATTTGTGTACATATACATCTTAAGAAAAATCTATAGTTCCCACCACAATGTAAAAACTACAGTAAAAAATAATAATTACTATAGAAATTATCTAAACAAAAATCCCTTTCACTAATTTAACAATGGTTTTATCTAACTTAGAAATGTCGAACAAGAAAACTAAACAGTTACAGCAAGATTTTACTCCCAACAGATCTCTACACATAAAACATTTCAAATTACTATCTCAGGGAGTATCTCAGAGGTTAAAGCACTTGTCTAGCAGGCACTAAGTACCTGAGTTCAATTCCCTAGCACCCTGTAAGCTGGCTGGGTATGGTGGCGCACACCTGTAATCCATGCTGGGAGGCTGAGACAGGAGGATTGCCATGAGTCCAAGGCCAGCCTAGGCTCCATAATGAGTCCAGGAGCAGTCAGAGCTACCAGGCGAGACCCTATCTCTAAAAAGAAAAGAAAAGAAAAGAAAAGAAAAGAAAAGAAAAGAAAAGAAAAGAAAAGAAAAGAAAAGAAAAAAAATGTATTCTCAACTCTCAAGTAAAAAACTGGGGTCTTTTCTCTCATCAAGCCATTTGGATAAACACTCAAAGCAGAGGACTAACAAAAATAAAATTAGCAGAAACGGTCTATAAAATTACTCTTGACTGCTGTAAACTAGGACATAATCTGTTCAAAGAGAACTTTTAAGTTCAATGAAGGTGTGGCCACATCTTGCTTTTTTTTTTCCTTTTAAATTGTCACCGTATTTGTGATTTTCCTAAAATTCTTACGACATGGAACAAGCATCTTGTACATTTGAATAAATATACAAATAAAGTATAATTTTGCAAACCCAACAGAAATCAGATGGGCACTACTAGTTCATTACCAGTGTCAACATAGCCAAGCACAACCTATGGGTCAAATCTCCACTTTGGCCCTTTTCAAATTAAATAAGCACTCAGTGTAGGACCAAACGCAATAGCATCATCACAAGGTATACATTTCAGTACAACTTTAAAGCCAGGGAACAGGGCAGTACTAAGTAGAGATGAAATAAACAAACAGAAGCCGAGCCGGTCAGGACCGAGTAAGGTTGAGGTTAGCGGCAACAGCATGTGTGTGGTTTCCAGGAAACCTGCAGCAAGACTGCTGTTAGCCCTAGCCCCGCACCTTGCCCAGCCCAGGGTGCTGCTCCTCCTCCAGCTCCGCCTGGCTCAGAGCAGCACTGCCCTGCTCCCAGGGTGCCGCCGCCCAGCCTGGACTCACCTTGGCAGTGGAAGGGCCAGGAGTTTAAAACCTGTTAACTCATCATGCCAAAAGTGCAATGAATATGCACACTTCACACACTCATGGTTCCAGACAGAAAAGAGTGTGCCACCAACCAGACAACCTCTACATAAGCACCCTCAAGAAAATCAGAAAAACAATGTTTAAACACTCACATTGACCAGAAATATTTTTAAAAAGAACAGTGGTAATACTGTACCACAGAAATTCACCTAATTAATTAAAGTACCAAAAACAATCATGGCATCACCTACTTTAACTGCCATTATTTGCCCACTTGGTTTGTGGACCATTTTGTTGACAGAACCATAAGCTCCTCGTCCAATTTCTCCAAGGTCTTTCAAGTCCTCTGCAGTGAAATCCCAGTGCTGTTCAGGGGAGATCTTCAGTTTTCCTGATGACTCAATGCTGTGTGTTCTCAGTCTTTCTCTGTTGAAATATTGGGAAGCAATTTTTCCACATTTTAAATCGGTTTTAACTTTTTTCAGCTAATACTTACTAATGTGTGGAAAATTTTTATTTTCTCTTAAGCTACTTAAACAGCCTGAACTCCAGATATTTGAAGATTTCAGTTTGTGCCATTCTTATTTTTTCCACACACTAAACTTTAAAAAAACTAAATTTTGGTAGACAGTAGAAACTTTCAATGGTATTCATAAACTCAAATTTCCATTTACTGATGAACCTAAAGCTGTTGGTCAATTTTCATTTCCAAGTATTTATTACACAGACCTTTTAAACTTTACAAAACTACTATCAAATGAGAATCCCAGGAGCTGCAAACTTAATTTAACCTCATTTACTCCATATTAATTAATCCAGGGCTTCAGTCTTTAGTAAAACTGTTCCCAAAACATGCTGCCACTAGGCAGATTTTTCAAACTTCCAAGCACAGGTATAATCTCTTTACAATTAAATCATAATTTTTAGGGAAAGGAGTCAAAAACAGTATTTTTAAAGATTTCTAAGGCAATTCAAGGAATATTTGAGAGCTAGTCCCTTAGTAAACTGTCCTGTTCCGCTTAGTATCACGCTGAGGTGGCGAAACAGTTAAGTGCATAGCCAGCTTGCTCTATAAGGAACTCTCATGCTATTCTAAACTTAATCTTTTAGTCACTATTCGGTAGATAAAGCAATGGACTGAAAAATGAGTTAGTCATGGAAAAGGATCTACATTTAGGAAAATACAACCTCCAGAACTCCCAACTTGGAAATCAAAATACTAACACCTAGCCATATTTTGTAAACAAACTCAATGAAAAGTGTGAAACTAATCTGTTTCTCCTCCCCTCACCCACACAATGTGTAAGAATTCTGTCACTCTAGAGAATGCACCTAACATTAAGAAAACAGAGTCCAATGAATACTGGCTACATTTCTCTATTTCATACTAAATGTTGCTATTTTTTCCCTAGTCCTCTCATCATCCCTTAGGATAGAAATTAACTGCTGGAGTTTAATAGTATGGTTTCGATCAGAATTTTTTTTTATTTTGTTTTTAGAGAGAGGATTTCACTATGTTTCAAGCTTGTCTTGAGCTTGTGATCCTCATGTCTCAGCCTCCCACAGTGCTGGAATTTCAGGCACGTACCACACTTCTTTTAAACTCTGATCGTATAGAATATAAGCATTAAGTTTTGATCTTCTAGGATACAAGCAAAGGATTTTTTTCCAAAATTGTGGAATTTTTCTCTAATTAGCATAATTGCTTTCTACTAATTCAAAGAATATCAAGATTCTTAGTATGTTAAAATCCCCCTCTGGAATAGTTGTATATACTACTAATAGCCAAGTTTCAAGATTATAGTCTAAAGATTAGTATACATCATGAGTAACAATTTAGTGAACCATCATTCCAATTAACAGATTCTCAAATCACAGTCTAACGTGTAATAATGTGAGCCTCATTCATATACAGGCTTTTCAGTTCAAAAACCTTTCACCCACATTATTTGATATTCTTAGCATCCAAAGTCGTAAGAAACCCAGCAACTGTTGGCATAAGAGACCATTTAGATAAAGGTGAACCAGAACTGACCTTTTAAAACAAAAATTAGAACAAGTCAAAAACAGAGAAATTTTCTGAGCAATCTTATTCATGAGGTAATCAGACTAAACTAGAAAGTACTGCAACATAAGAAAATTTTTAAAACTCCACGTATGCTACTGTTCCATAATCACTGGCAAGTAAATATCTTCACCGTGGCTAAATTTAATCACTGTTGAAACATATACCACTGTCTATCACAGAGAGGATAGCTGAAGAATTAACTAAAATTACTTTAGATATTAGGTACTAGGTACAGTGGCACATGCCTATAATCCCCGCTATTGGTAAGGCCGTGATAGTAGGATCAAAATTCCAAGACCAGGGGGTAAACTGAAAGCAATATAGATAGCTGTCACATTCTAACACTTCTTGGGTGTCGCTGACATGTGTGTGACACACACACACCTTCAGTATGGGTGCGAGCTGTGTCCTGCTTCCAATCAAAAGAATATGGTAAAAAGTAATGAGGTATCACTCTCATTGTTACATTATGCTATCACTTTTTTTGGGGGGGAGGGGGCAGTTGTACTGGGACTGAACACAGGGCCTTCTCTCTGAGCTAACCACCAGCCTCTTTTCATTGTTTATTCGAGGCAAGGCCTCGTAATGTTGCTAGGCTGCCTAAGCAAGGCTCAAATTTGCAGTTTTCCTGCCTTAATCTTCCAGAGTGCTGGGATTACAGGACTGGCCACCAGCTCCTGCTAGCATCCTTTTTTTGAGACAGGGCCTCACTCTGTAGCCCAGGCTGCTCCTGAACCTGCTAGCATTCTTGATAAGTGAAATAAAGTATTTCAATATTATATAAAAATCACAGAAGGACAACAGTTACAATATTTTAAAAAACCAACCTTACGGAACAACTCCACTAACAGGTTAGCTTACTGTACTCTCCCATATGGTTTCTAGATAAAATCCTGGGTTTTTTGTCCTGCTTTTTGAAAGTGAACAATGTCAGCTAAGAAATGCAAACTATTTTCTTAGATTAACAAAAGTACCCAAAAATTGGGTAAGAAGTCTGATAAACAACTCTGAATAGATTTAAAAGCAACTGGACACTTAAACATGGGAAGTGCAGGACATGTGAGTTCCAGCTCAATAAAGTCTTTTTAAAGGTGAATAGGAGATTTAATTACCCAGAATCCCATGTTTCTTACTCCGACAGAATTATGAAACAGGAAAGCCATGACTATTATAACATCACCACAGCATGTACAAATAGTCCTCATTCACGCTGGGCTAACAATCTCTCCTGTAAAAACAATCAATTCCACAGATATTCCTTCGCAGTCCAACCATGATAGCTTACAAAGTATTATTAATAGATACAGTGCTAGACTGAATGTGGAAGCCTGATCGAAACCATACTATCAAATTAAACTCCACCAGTTAATCAATTTCTATCCTAAGGGATAACAAGAGGACTGGGAAAGAAAAAATAAAACAATAGAAAACACACCTATTGAAAAGACTGGTGAGAAAAAAAAGTAAAGGTGTAAATTTATATTCGTTTTACAGTTATATTCTTGAAAAGAAAAAAAAATCCCTGTACTTTCTTTGGGATATCATTTTTTCTTGAAAAATGAGCTGCACTGTACCAAAAAAAAATTTAAATTCCTCACACCTTGTAATTTTATGTATATAATTTTCCCCTTAGCTCTATTCTGTGAAAACTCCATAGTATTCTGACTCCAAATTCCTCATTACCAACCTGGGAAATTCAGCCAGAAGCACCTATGGCAGAAACTACCAGCTGCCACAAATATACACGTTCCCACTCATCCTTTCTAATGGGTTCTTTTGTATTCAGGACAACAACACACCCAGATAAAATGCTACACTTCCCAATTACTATACTGTATTACACTACCTCTCAAAATTTACACTTTGAAGCACTAACCTCTAATATGACCACTGAAGACAGGGCCTATAAAGAAGTAACCAAGTTTAAAGAAGGTGTGGAACTAATCCAGTAGGATTAGTGTCTGGACAAGCGAAGACACCAGGAGAGTTCACTGTCTTCCCACAGTCATAAAGAAAATGTCCCATGATGGTTCACAACGAAACCTCCATTTCCAGCACTTTGATTTTTAGATCTCAGTCTCTACAACCACAGAAAAATAAATATGCACTGCTTAATCTACCCAACCTCTATAACTGCTATTCTGTTTTACATTATTTTGTGGCAGACAAACTGTTCCTACAGTTAGAGGTTGAAACTACAAACACAGTACTTAAAAAGGCGCTGACACAGCTACAGTGGAAGTCCTTTTTCTTTTCTCTCACCCTCGTCCTTGTTGCCTAAATTATCAGTAAAAGCTAAAGCTCCTTCATGGCATTTAGAATGGAAATGATGGGCTGGAGGAATAGCTCAGTGGTTAAAGCGCTTGCCTAGGGAACACTAAGTCAAGTGTGAAGTAAGTACCCGAGCTTAATTCCCCAGCACCACATAACTGGCCATGATGGTGTGTGCCTGTAATCCTGCACTTATCCCAGCACTTGGGAGGCTGAGACAGGAGGATTGAGGTAAATGCAAGGCCAGCCTGGGTTCCATAGTGAGTGCAGGACCAGCATGGGCTACAGAGCAAGACCCTGTCTAAAAAAAAAAAAAAAAAAAAAGAATGAAAATGGTGTCCTAAGAATGACTAAGCACAACATAATAGCACTCTACACTCTAATGATGATGAAGCCATTACTCTAACCCTTGCCTGCTTAACTCCAGCCTTATCAGGAGAAACAAGCCATCTGGTTTAAGCTATCATTTGTTTTTTTCTTTGATGTTTATATATTAACAAATATTCTTTTACTTAATACATCTCTAATACTATTCCTTAGTGATTCTCAAAGAACGATTTTTTCATGCCTCCAGCATATGAAAATGGGAGTGAAAGCAGGAAAACTGGGCAGTAGTTAGCCACTGTGTGACTGCGAAGTGTCACCACTTAGCTGGCTGGGAATGCTGCTGCACATCTTCAAATCAACCCACTAGTTCCAGTTAAAAGCACTTCCTTGAACAGAATCCTTATCTCTACTGTCCCAGATTTCTCAGTCTTACAAAATTCCTTAGTCAATAAATAACTCTTGGGTTCCGAAGACTCAGCAGTTCCATGCTCAAAAGAAAACAGGGGTTGGAGGAGTGGCACAACGTTTACAGCCCTGCTTTGCAAGCACAAGGCCCTGAGTTCAATTACCCTGTACCACATAAAGCTGGGTATGATGGTTTATGCCTGTAATCCCAACACTCCAAGCACTCAGACGCTGAGGCAGGAGGATTGTCCCAAGTCCAAGGCCAGCCTGAGCTACACCACTGAGTTCAGGGCCAGTCTGGGCTACACAGCAAGACCCTGTCTCAAACAAAAACAAACAAACAAAAATACACACACACACACACACACACACACACACACACACACACACACTCCTAACCGAAAAAACAACCCAGATTCAAGAGCATTCAAAAGAAGTGAAATATGTAAGTGTAATTTCTGTAAACAGGCAAGATTACAGATGAAATGCCTAATATAAGGCTTGCGTTCATACATATAGGCTTTATTAAAGTACAATTAAATGCATAAGTATTGTACTTTAAAATAGACACTTGTCTGTAAAAACCTGAAGACTGTCATCTCTGAGCCTATGTCTGTGTTGAAGTCCTTTCTCGTTATTCATCTTCTGGACCACAAAGCACCAACTCATCCATTACTGCTGAACACTGCATCTAAGTCAGCTGTCATCCTTTCCTTAAGTCAAACAAATCTATAAATTTTTGTGATCCTACAAATTTCCTCCCTAATTAAGTTTAATTAAAAATCAAACAAAAGAACTGTGACCTAATATTCCAGAATAATAATCAGAGTGGGCACTAAGAAAAGCAAATCTAAATCCAACATGTCTAATAAAACTGCCTGGGGCTTTGTGTATTATTAGGTAAATGGGCCTTGTTTTTGTTTTTTAAGAAATACAATGGCACAGTCAAGGAAATTGAGAATAGCTATAAGCCCACCCTGCACTTCCACTCCCACCTTATGCTGTATATACATGTATCTCCTTTGTAAATTCTGTAACAAGTACCTTAAACTTTTTCTCCAACCAAATTACTCAACCCAAATGCCCTCCTAAAGCAACAAACACTAAAAGTAAATAAAACGGAAAAATGAAAAATCAGTCATGATGCAAAAAAAATCTTAAATTTTCTTTTATATATTTCTATGTGTGTGCACAGATTACAAAATGGCATATAATACCTACTACTTTATAAGTTCCATTTAAATTATTTTAACATAACAGTAACTAAATAATCCACACCATGACTGAAATGGCAATAGAGCAAGTCTGCACTGGTTTTGCATAAAGAACAAAGCACCCACTTTACCTAGTGAACAGAAAGAACCCATTTCCCTCATTCCAGTCTGAAAGATGATTAACGGTAGGTGACTCGTTTCACTTACATCTCATTTTATTACTCATAGATTTGAATACTTGTGCTACTTGGTGAAACAGATAAGCTGAGATGGCACCCGTGAGCCCTCTTGACTCAAGTATTTATTTTATTATTGTTGCTTTTACTATCAGATTCTTTGTAACACCATCAACTTTATGGCAATTTTTTACAGTTTGCTGCATGGATTTACATTTATAAAGACAATCAGTAATTTGTATACTTCTCAATCACTCACAGCATATTCTTCACTTGCTGTCCAGTGACACTTATGTTTACAACTGTATATAATGTGAATTTAATTCTACCACTGTATTTTCAGGTTAACAATTTCTTGTCATCTGTCACCTTTTTCAGTAATTCTGTTGTCTACTCACCCAATGTTCCTGCCTCAAGACTGCCTAATTTCTTTTCACAAATGCCACAATTTCTTTCACAGAACTAAGAATGTCAGTCATTATTACTTAAAAAAAAAAAACTTTGCATTCTGCAAAACATCTTACTTAGAGATGCTCTTTCATGGGTATTGTTATCTACTTCCACAATTTCTGCTCCCATTATCAGGGTCAATGAGGCACCTCTGTGCGGCCCACTGCGGAGTATGAGGAGGCAAATTTAAACTCACAAACGAAAACAAACAAACAAACAAGCAACATACTGGAAACAATGAGTATCAGGCAATTAAAGGCAGTGGGTCCTGACAGATAGGAAATACACAAGCGAGCCCCACATCGACCCTCAGCCTGCTATCTAGAAGTTCGGACTGAGCTGCAGGCAAGGAAGATCCAGAAGATCTTGGCAATATTTTTGTGTTGTGGACATGCATGTGTGAGTCTGGGAAAACCTAAGTAGCTAGAACGAGCAAGGTACAGTATCGTTAGGTGAGTAAGAGAAATTATAAAGAGAATTCCAGACACATAAGGGCCCTTTTCGTCAGTGTACACTTGTAAGAAACCTATCAAACCAGAAGAAAAACACCCCAAAACACTAAAATAAACCATACTCAAGCTCATACAAGGCATACTAGGATTTTGCTGTGAACTAGTGGGATAATTACTTCGAGGCATCAGATATAAAAAGCAAGACCTGTAAAGATTCCAGGTAACTTAAAGAACAGATCCCAAAAATATGTGTAAAAACATAAAAACATCCATTACCGAATAATGTCTGGCATGCAATCCAAAAGCACCTAAGTATGCAAAAAAAAAAAAAAAAATGAAGAGAAAAATCAAATGAAAATGACTCATAAATGACAGAGATGCTAGGATGAATAGGTAAAAACAGTGAAACTGCATTCTACGTGTTCGAGAAACAAAAATACAGATAGAACATATTAAATAGAGATATGGAAGGTATTTAAAAAGAACTAAACCAAATATTAAGATATGAAAAGCTTACAAGCAGAAATAAACTATCTCAACTGTGGTTTGAAAGCTTCACACGTGTATACGTTTGAAACTTAGCAACTGTACACTTTAAATATGTGTACTCTGTTTTATGGCAATCAATTACACGTCAATAAAATTGCTGAGACGAGAAAGCTGTCTTTGGTTCCCAATCTACTTGTGTGAAAAGGATTTGCCTATCACATATCTATGTCTAAAAGAGACCTGAGACTATTTTAAGGCCTACTGTAGTACAAACTAAAGAACTCACTGCTCCAGGTTCTCCAGGAGATAGAAAGAAAACCCACAATTCTCAGTGTAGAATGCTACAACTGTTTTCTACCTCCACCTACAAGACCTTACTAACAAATGATTCATGCTTCCCAGATAAAATTTACCACCACTCACTTCTTCCTGAAGAACAAGGTTAGATGAACTCTTCTCTACCAGGCAGAGGAGCATGAAAAGGAATAAAGATGTTGTTTTTAAGGCTAGTGGCTCTGAGGAGGCCACCTTTCCCCCAAGCAACCCGCTGTAGTCTTTATTGTTAACAAAATCCTACACAAAGTTTAGCCCTAAATTGTCTTAATTTTCAGTGTTTTGTATTTTCATCTTTGTTTCTTAGTAAACTTTTTAGGACACTGACATTCATACATTATTTTGTACTACAAACCTGAAATTACCTATAATAAGCCAAAACTTCAGTTCCTGAAAGGAGTAAGAATGAACAGTCTCAAATAACTTTGTTTATAATATGTAGCTGAATTTTTAAATACTCTTTGTAAATCTTTACAGAATGTATAACTACAAAGTAACTATACTTTCAAGTTTATTGATTTTGTTTGTTTTGTTTTGAGGTGGTGCTGCTGGAGATTGAACCCAGTGCTTCATGCATGCTAGTAAACACTTCTGCCTTTGAACTACACCATCTATTCTTTATTTTTCATTTTGAGACAGGGTCTTGTGAAGTTGCTTAGGCTGGCCTTGAATTTGCAATCCTCCTCCTTAGCAGTGATTATAGAAATGTGCACTATGCCCAGCTTTGCTCTTCTTTTTATTGTTTTGTAGTTATTTAAGTAAGTCCATGAGAAAAAAGTTTTCATATATTTTATTTTCACATATAAGAACACATGTATTCCACATTACACACAAACTTGAAATCTAAGTAAGGTACTTTTAAAGTATCTTACACTGTTTAAATGTTAGCTTGTACATAAAAACTACGAACAACCAGCATAATCTAATTCCAAACTATGCTTTAAATGTGACTTCTACTTTCTTATGCTATTTTTATGGCATTTTCATGATTCCAACATAAAAGTTAAAATTATAACTATGGCTGGAATCAAGAGAATTCCAATTTTTCTTTGAAGCTATTTAGGCTTACATACACAATACAACATTATTAACAAATGTTAAAGATAGAGAGAGAAACCTCATTCCTATGGCTTCCTACCATCTCAACTTGGTGTTCAGGATACACAGCGACATGGACTACTTACAGTATTCAATTAGAAAAGAAACAAAGATTTCACTCAGGCTTGTCTTACTAGAAAACTCTCCCTGGATATCCTGGATTAGGCTTCGTGCTGCGCTTTGTATGTTTGTTAAAATCAAGATAACACTTAAAATCTGTAACCATCTCTTTATTCCCACAGTAACATTAAAAAAAATGGCTCATTAGGCTAGTATGGCACTAATTAGTCTTAGTGAACCCTAACTTGGATCTATTTCTAATCATTTTGCTTAATTCTTACTATTACGTCTGATAAAGTCTGTATCGCACAAGTGAAGATACAGACATTAGGCTATCTAAGTGCAGAGTGAGGAGGCTTGTCTCTGAAGCTCTCACAGCACATCGGAATCCCTTGCATACTACCTGTTTCTTTGCCTTGTGCATGAATCACTTCTTAAACATTTCAGGATATACTCAAATGTATTAAATGAGACTTGTAGGGCATATGTGCTACCATTACTCTAGCTGACAAATGGACCCATATAAGAGGAAATATCACAGAGGCTCTCTCCTGCCTCTTGAATAGCTGGTGTTCCCGCAACATTACGACAGCTCTTCAACAAAAAAGCCACGTCTCAGCCTCACTCGTCTACACAATAGTGTGTACAGTCCCCATTGCTACTCTGCCACTTGCTAATTAAGTTCACTTCTTTTGAATCATACTTTTCTTTTCATTGATAAAATCTAACCATTAGAATCACTGCTCAAAACCAATTCAGATTTTGGTGCCAACCATTTTTCATTAAAATTTCCAAATGCATGCTTTTGGGATGAGAGCTGAGGAAAAATATAATATAAAGAGATAAGAAAACAATATGAGTGTCATGCACCGATCTCTCATTAATTCCCTGTGAACACTTCAGTTCTTTTTCTCCAGTGAGCATTCTAGGGCTACCTCTACTCTCCTGCATTCATTCGTATCACAGGAACACTACTCTTAACTGTGCCTATACAGCCATCCTTGAAAAGTGAATTTAGTACTTTCTACACAAAGTTAAGTTGCCTGCAAATTATATTCTTCACAGGTTTCCAAAGGAAACTTCAAAGAAACTGGCAACCTTTAACAATACCCCTCCTACCCTTACAAAGTTAGGCTCATCCAGAAACTCAAAATGTTAAGGGAGAGGGAAAGGATCTGCAATTTTATCATGATATGTACATGCACATAACACTCATGATCAATACAAACATTATGCATGTAATAGATATCAATAAAATGGGTAAAATTTATTTTAGCTCACAGAAAAAAATGTTAACTTTATCTTTACAAATGTTAGTAATGATCTCAAGAAAAGATCACCCTCGATTACCGTGGACCCTACATACAATGACAACTGTTCTTTAAAAAGAAGATGGAGACCCACGGGGAGACACAGAGTAGAAAATAAAACAAAGATTAAAGAAGGAGCACAGTTAAAGGACAAGCCAAAGGATTTTTGAAACTACTAAAAGGAAAAGGTAGGAAGGAAGCATCCTCCTCTACAACAAACAGGGGAGCATGGTCCTGGCAACACCTTCATTGCAGATTTCTGGCCTCTAGGACTGTGAGAGGATAAATTTATGTTGCTAAATTTAGCCCATGAGCCTTATTTTGCTGACTACATAAGCAATACACAAATGATACTGAAGTCATCTAAATTGCAACTATCATTTAAACAGTCTAAGACATACCTACTTATACTCTATATCCTTTCATTCAAATGTACAGCTATGTTATATAAGAACCCCCAATTATGTACTCAAACTTTATTTTTATTTATAGAACTTTATCAAAAAATATATTTCAGAAGCTTTTGAAAATAAATCCCTCAGAAAACAATAGGAAATAGAATCGGGGTCTGGTAATCCTTCCTAGTTGTTTTCATCACTTAGGAAAACAAGGCAGATATTTCATTTAACATCTCGAAAATCTGTCATAACTACACATCTTTCTACAGGTAACAACTAAAATTACCTTACCAAATATTGTCTTCCTAAACGTCAGAACTTGATTCCTCAAACACACCAACAGCTACCACTTTTCCTTTGATAATCATCTCCAGGTGCCTACAACTACCAGCCATCAGCTAATAAATTTGCTGTGTGCTTTCTCCATATTTCATTACCAGACTCGTTACCTCACTTGACACCCTCCCAGTGCGACCATACATACCCTCCTTCCCAAGTCATCTCCGTTTTTCTCCCTCAACAGCCTTGAAGCCATCAAGTCCGCATGCACCATATGCCCAAACACTCTCCTCTCAGCACACACATATACGAAACTACCACTCTTCCGAAGACATGAAAATAAACATGGCACGTACCCTCATACCCCTGCAACTGCTCTTCTGTGCACACACCGTTAGGATATCTAGATGAATACTGCTTTATGCATCTTTCTGCAATGCCGCTCTGTTAATTCCGGAAATTTCCACAGTAAACTCAAGTCTGTCAGTTACCATGGAAACTGTCTGCTTCCTGGCACTAACCAAATGAGTATCTTTGCCTAGATAGAAGAAGAGGGAAAATGGAAAAACTGGAACAAGATGTCAAGAAGAACTGTTAATACTCCAGACAGAAATCCTCACTCTAATATTCACATTCAGAAGGTATTAGCCAAATCAGATAAATCTGTAATATTCTGAAGCAAACTGAATTAAGAAGAAAAGATGTTTACCACCAAAGAAAACTAGTATTATAGACAAGGCAACCATTCACGTTTGTCCCATACTTCTACAGATTACATCTTCCCTAAGAGCAGATCCTATCAGTTATAATCAAAGCTTACACCATTATAATCCTGTTCATGTTTCATACAAAAAAAAAAAAAAGTTAGGAAAGCTGTCCCAAACCAACAGGATATTTGTTTTCAAAAGTTTCTTTTTCTGTTTGAGCCCCAATTTCCAACAGTGGTTGAAACCCTTTCCCCCTCATCCAAGTATTTAGGAAATCAAAGTAGTTGAAAGTGTCATCTCACGAGTTTATACCAACAAAGTATCCTCACTAATACCCTCAGAACATAAGACACAGATGACTTGATTTCTGAAGTAATATTGGATTTCTACAAAACCACATACTATAATTTGCTTCCGACCTCTCAAGCACGAATGCCTTCCTCTCCAAACTCTACGTTACACTTCGTTGGGACTCAACCCTACATTCAATTTTGTCATCAAAATATACTGCCTTCTGGGGCTGGAGGAATAGCTCAGTGGTTAAAGCGCTTGTCTAGCAGGCTCAATACCCTGAGTGTGATTCACCAGCACCACGTAAGCTAGGTGTAATGGCGCATGCCTATAATCCCAGCACTCAGGAGGACTGCCATGTGTTAGAAGACAGTCTTGACTACATAGAGAATTCAGGACCGGCCTGGACTATAGAGCAAGACCCTGTCTCAAACACACACACAACCTTCCTAGTCAACTTTATCCATACGTTGGAAACTCTTAACTTTTGGGCACAACCTGAACACAACTTAGCAACTTAATGAAACCCTGAGTCAAAATTCAAAAAACAAAAATGGGCTGAGACAGTAGCTCAGTGTGAAGACCCTTGACTCACTCAAGGAATACTAAGTACCATGAAAGGAAGGAAGGAAGGAAGGAAGGGAGGGAGGGAGGGAGGGAGGGAGGGATTAAAAGTCTCTCTTAGCGCAGAAAGCTTTCTTGTGCTATGCTTGCCACTTTCCTACAAACAGGTATTGTTCTAATTTTAATCACAAATCAACTTTGCTTAACCTCACATTTCATACAAATAGAACAAGCATGCTTTCTTTCATGTCTAGCTACTGCATCTCAATATTTTTGGAGTTCTACTAATATGTTTGGTCATCAGTATACTGTCCATTTTATTGCTGAAAACAGTCTGACTAATCCATTCTCTCATTACCAAATATTGTTTTTCTTTTCTTTTCGAGCTATTGTGATTAATAAGGTTTCTAAGAATATTCATTTATGAGTTTTTCTGAAGACTTTCACCATGGGTAAATTTTAATAAGGCATAGAATTGTTGGGTCATGGGGTAGGTATATGTGTAAGAAACATCAGAAAAATTTTAAAAGTGACTGTACTACTCTCTCCTTCACAAACAATGCATGGAAATTCTGGCTATATCAAGTACTTGGCTAAGATACCAAGCAAGTTTTAAAATTTTAGCCATTTTCACAGGTATGTAGCATTACCACGTTCCTATTGTGTCAATTTAATTTGAATTTCTCTGCTTAATAAATACAAGTTGAGTTTTTATGCACTTATTATCAAAGTCCTATACCTACGTTGTACAGTGCCTACACAAGTCTAACTCTAAAAAACTGAAGTGTTTTAAGTAGTTCGTTACACATATAGAAGGGTTCATAGTTTTACTATTTCATCACTGTGACTCAATAACCAACATTTACAAATCAGGGGAGGAAAAGTTTATCGAAGGTCACAGTCCACTCAGGGGCAGCCCGCAACAGTGGAAGGACATGGTGGAGGCAGAGGTGGGGGCAGCCCCTCATAGCAATGTAAAAAGGCAGCCAAGCCAAGCCCCAGAAGGAGGGAAGAAAGGAACTAGCATGTATCTTTCCAGGTCCTGTTCCAGTGATGGGCTGCTTCTGGATGCAACCTCAGTGTCCCATCCTTTCCCAATTTAAGCCCACAATCTATCACATGCCTGTAATGCAATCCACACACCCTGCAATCTACAATCTGATACAAACATGTCCTCCACTACACATCCACAGTCCATCACATGACCATAATCCACTCCTCCAGACCACGTCCAAACCACAGTATCAGGTATAGATATGCTCTGGGTATTTTTTCTCATTATATGACTTGCCTATATGTTATCCTAATAACTTTCGGTAAGCACAAACATTTCATTTTGGTGAAATCCAATTTATTTTTTAGTGGCAATATCTTCTCTTGTTTTGTCAAGAAAATCTTTAGTATTTCAGATAACACATATTTGGATGTTTTCTTTTAGAAGTTTTGTGGAGTTTCTTGCTTTTACTTTCAAGTCAATGATCCATCTTAAGCATCTGGTATTAAGTAGGAACTAAAATATATTCTATTATAGACTTTTTCCCATTTATCACATCACCATAAAAAGTCTACTTTTTTTCCACTGAACTGTTTATCCCTCAGTGCCAGAAATCAAATATGTAGGTGTTTGTCTACTAAACTTGCTATTCTTGGGGCTAAAGGAATGGCTCAGCAGTTAAATCACTCACCTAGCAAGTGCCAAGTAGCAAAGTTTGATCCCCCCCCCCCCCCCACCACGCACCACATAAACCGGGTGTGGTGGTGCACACCTGCAATCCCAGCACTCGGAGGCTGACAAGAGGACTGACATAAGTTCAAGGTCGGCCTGGGCTCCATGGTGAGTTTAGGACCAGCCCGGGCTACAGAGTGAGATTCTGTCTCAAAAAAAGTTTCCATTTCACTGACATATTTCTCTTTCATAATGTCACTCTTCTACAAAACCTTAATGACTACACTATAATTACTGAACTGTAATTATTCTAGTTATAAACTACACTGAAATCAAGTGGCTAGACAGGTGGTGCACATCTACAATCGCAGAATTCTAGGAAGCTGAAATAAGAGGTTCAAATCCACTCTAGGCAACTTAAGTGACTTAGTCATACCCTCTCTCAAAATAAAAAAATAAATAAAGGACTGCATTTGAAGCTTGATGTAAAGGCCCTGAGTCAAATCTCTGGTACTACCACCAAAAATAATAAAGAAAAAATGACAGACTGAATGACTCAATTGTTATTTTTTCACTAAATTGTTTTTCTCTATGTACTTTTCATTCCCATATAACTTACAAAACCATAATGTCAAATTTTATATACTATTTGCTGTTGATTCACTAGATGAATGGGAACAGATGTCCTAATAATACTACATCTTTCAAGCCATAAACAAGATAGCTCGTTTATACCTGGTGATAATGAGAATCAAACCCATGATGACAGAGGAGCGCTCTAATCCTAAACTACACCCTCAGGCCCAAAACATGACATTCTGATCTACTTACTCAGGTTTTTGTCTCAGCAGTGGGTTGCAGTTTTCAGCACAGAAATCTTTTTTTTTTCTTTTTCGTCTTTTTTCTTTTGAGACAGGGTCTCACTCTGTGGTCCAGGCTGGTCATGAACTCACTTCGGAACACAAGCTGGCCTTGGACTCCTGGCAATCCGCCTGTCTTAGCCTCCCGAGTGCTGGGATTACAGGCGTTCGGCACCACGCCCAGTTTATGTGGTGCTGGGGAATCAAACTAGGGTACTTATCACTTGCTAGGCAAGCGCTTTAACCGCTGAGCCATTCCTCCAGCCCCAGCACAGAAATCTTAATACACTTGTGAGACAAAGTCTCATTCTGTAGTCCAGGTAGGTTCTGAACTCACTGTGGAGCCCAGGCTGGCCTTGAACTCAGAGCAATCCTCTTGCCTCACCCTCTGAGTGCTAGGATTACAGGCGTGTGCCACCACACCCAGCTTACGTGGTGCTGGGGAATTGTACTCTGGTACTTAAAGACTTGTTGGTAAGCATAAGCATGTTTTAACCACTTAGATATTCCTCCATTCTTTCAGCCCCTTAACACATTTATCTTTAAATGTATCTACAAAGATTTTGTGCTTTTTCAGGTTGCTATAATCATTTTATTTTCAAGGCTTTTTTTGGCTACTAACACATTATTTTAGTTAATTCTACACCAGATGTGGTGGCGCACACCCATCTCATACCTGCAAGTCTCAGAAAGGAGGATCACTGAGGCCAGTCAGAGTGACTTAGAATCTTGTCCCAAACTAAAAATGTTTAAAAAGAAATACTATATTGGGATTATCTCAGCACCAGCATTCTTGCCTAGCATGAGTCCCTGGGCTCAATCCCCAATACTGAGAAAACAAGATTAATTTCATTATAATAAATATGTATACATGTCACTGATAAAATCATTCAATTCTAGTAACTGTCATATATTAAGATTTTCTACATACACAATCATATCATTTGCCTAAAAAAAAAAAAACTACCTTGAATCTTTCTTTCCAAACTGTAGGTCTTTTCATTCGTTTGTTTACCTTAAGGCACTGGGTAGACCTCTGAGGAAAAATGTTGAAAAGAATAGGTTAAGTACAGATCTCCTTGCTTTGCTGCCTTTGGATAAGACACTGCAACAGGCTAGATGTATCACCTCTGTTTCTGATGAATGCTGAATTTGGTTATAGTTTGTATTTGGAGTATGCCCCCTACAAAAGACTCTTGAATTTGATATTGCCGATTACTTATGGACACTGTGAGCTGTTGGGAGATGGGGCCTGTCTGGAAGGGACTGACACTTGGGTATTGAACTGGAGAGTTATGTGCTGGTTCCACTCTTTCTCCCTCCCTTGGCCTCCCTTCTGCCATGTCGTGAAGAAATACACTTCCACCATGTGTACTCACCATTGCTGGCTACCCATGTATAAACTATGTATGACTTTCTGAAACTGAGCTAAAACAAGTATTTCCTCCCTTAAACTATGGGTGCTGGGTGTTCTGTCTGAGCAATGGATAAGTAACTAAGACATTGCCAAATACTTTTTCTGAGTCTCTTGAAATGTTTACATATTGCCTCTTCTTTATGATGCAATGAACACCGATCCTTTTCAAATGCCTAACTGCAATGAATCCCATTGGTGGTGCTATATTATCCTTTCTACATAATGCTGCAGTTGTTTTTGGTTGGCTGGTTGATCTTACTAATCTTCAGTCCAGGTTGGGCCTGAACTCACTATGTAGCCCAGGCTGGCCTCAGGCACACTGCCAAGCCTCCTGCCTCAACTTTTAGTGCTGGGATTATACACATGCATCAGCATGCTCAGCTTATGTGGTCCTGGGGCACCAAACTAAGGCCTTATGCTTGTTAGACAAACATTCTAACTGCTGTGCTATTCCTCCAGCCCAATGTTGAAGATTTTTGGGTGCATATTCTTTAAAAATAGTCCTTTTATAAAACCATGCACTGATGTATGTAGAGATAAAAAGGGAGAATCAAGAGAGAAGGAAAGGAAAAGCTTTCTAGGTACTAACGTCTTGGAAACATCCAAAGGAAAAAGAAATCATATAACTATAAAGAAAACAAGTGATATTCAAGTTTCAGGAATCTCAACTAAATTTGACATTTTAAAAGTGACCCTAGAAGACAAGAAATACTGGAGTAATACCTCCAAAACTGAAGAAACAGTTAATCCTACAGCTAATAAAACAATGGTCAATTGGATAAGACATTTTCCAATATACAAAGATCAAAAAGTCTTACTAAAAAGAATTCTTATCTCGGGAAGATTTAGAAGACAGAGACCAAGAAGACAAGGTTAGTAGCTATAAAAGAGAATAGAAAGATAATACGCAAGAAAAATAAAAGAAGAATGGGGATTCAAAATCAGGCACTGAAAAACCACAAAGCCATCCGTAAGTACACTTAACTCCACATGAGAGCAAGAGTATGGATGAAGGGGTGACTCTTAAACAGAAAGAAATGAGGGATCTACTGACACATTTAATCAAGCTGAAAGAAGATATATAATAAACCATTAGATGCGGCAATTATTAGTGAGGGAAACAACACTGCTTAAAAACAGTAATATGCTGTGACTCTATTATAAATAATAATAATATTTAAGATATATCAATATAGCAATTTCCTTAACAGTGGATTCCAGAAACATGCCTATACTAAAAACAAAGAGCCTCATAATATTCTCAACAAAAATTAGAACTCAAAAACTTGCTGCCTAATTAAAATAGTTGAGAAACCAGACATATCTTTATAAAGAGCAGACATTTACATTACTACAGACTAAAGAATCAAAGCAATCTATTGTCTGACTAAGTCTCTGGTTCAAAGAACAAAAACAGTTATAATATTAAAACTAAATTCATTTTTGGTAGATATACAACTCAAAAGCACTTACATTTCATGTTTTCAAAGAAGTATTCCAGAATTAACATGCAGTACCTCAGTTATAAACATTCTCTTAGAAGAATACTATAATCTTGTACTTGAACGGGCAGGATGCCATAGAGAATCAGCCATTACCACTGCCACCCAGGTAAGCATCACTTACCTAGTGCAATGGTGACAGATGAAAATGTATCACAACTGCTGTGGTTTGGATATGGGGTACCTCCACATGTCTCAAGTATCTGTGGACACTGTATACTGCTGGAAGGAAGGACCTGACTAGAAAGGGCAGGTGCTTGGGGCAACATGGAGGCAATCGAGCTGGTCAGCCCTTCTTCCCAGATTTGGCTCCCTGTTCTGCCATGTCATGAGGATCTATGTCTCCGGCTCCAGCCCGGTCATGTGATTCCACTATTTTCTAGCCAAAACCTATGAACAATCTGTGACCTTCTGAAACTGTGAGCAAAAATTAATCTTTCCTCCCTTAAGTTGTGGATGTCAGGTATTCTGTCCCAGCAATGAAAACGTAACTAAGACACCAGCCATCCAGGGTAGTAGGGTAAAACGTGCATCTGAGGACAAAAGTTAGTAACACTGACTACAACATTCAAAATTACACTATAAGCTTCAAAAGATTATCTACACAGTGACACTATTCAATACAGTATAAAAAAGAAAACACATGACTGTCAACAGAGACATGGCTAAGTAGAATGTTGCATGCATATACAATAAAATATTCATCTTTTGAAAATGCAGGAAATTCAGCCACATAATACTACATGGATAAATCTGTAAGATAAGTTGAATGAAATAATTTAGATACAAAAAAGTTCTGTTGATTCCACTTATATTAGGTACCCAGAGTAATCAAATTTAGGCACAGAAAATAGAATGGTGGTTAGCAGCAACCAGAGGCAAAGAAAAGAGAATGAATATTTAATTGGTACAGAATTTCTATTTGAGAACATAAAAAATTTCTGGAAATTAATGGCAGTGATAGATATATAATAGCGTAGAACTACTTAACACTGAACTATACCTAGCAAAATGGTTAACAAAAAAATTTATGAAATGTACAATTTACAACACTAAGAAAAGTAGCAGAGCCAAACAAGCTCTCTCCAAAAAGCACTACACAAGTGTAATATATAGGCAGTCTTAAAACATCAATGTCTAATTTGCTCCTATAAATGCTTCCATCACTGAAGCAATTTTGTGTAAATGTCCCACCACAGAAATGTGGAGTCATTACCAACTGCTTCAAGAAATTTCAGAAATGGGAGGAAGAAAAAAAAAAACTTTCAAGTTCATGTAGAGATTTTCACACTTAAAAGTTCATCAGATATAATCCTGGGAAATATTTTGTAGGATAACAAACAATACTACAAAGCCCTCTCCATCTCAAAGAACAGTTCTTCCTTTGTCTTGACCTATAAAAATTATACATGAGATTTTACATAAAATAGTACAAACCTGGATGCATAGTCTTGCCCTTTTTTGTCACTGCTCCTTCCTCTGTCCCTCCATTTTTCCTTCTCTCTCTTAATTCACCATATAAAACAGTGAAAGTCACTATTCAAGTGCAACGTCTGAACTGACATCAGAATTAACTAACACAGTCAGCTGGCCCCATAATGCAAGCTTACAATCCCAGCCCTTAGGGAGGCCAAGGCAGGAGAACTGTAAATTTGAGTCCTGACCACACAAGTTAGCAACGTAACAAGAACCTGTCTCAGATAAGCAATAAAAAGGAGTTGGGTATATACTGTGTTGTCTGAAAAGTCATGATTTTTTTTTTTTTTTTTTTTTTTGCAATAGAGGGTACTAGTTCATTTTTGGAAGTACTAGAGTTACTGTCACATCCATGTTACTGCTGTGTGATCTGACAACTTACAGTTACAGCTTCATTCTAAACACAAAGTTTTGGAGATTTTACCACAAATTGAAGATGGAAGACCAAACCCTGAATTTCTGTCATACTTTAATGTTTTATTTCCCTTCATAAAGGGAAGAATGCACATCAAGCTTGTGAAAAGTTGCATACAGTTTACAGTGACAATGCTCTCCAAGAATGTCAGTGCTAACAACGGTTCACAAAAATCTGTGCTCGTCATTTTGATCTCAACCACACTTCTTAGTAAGGGAAAGCCACTAAATTGGATGATGAAAAATAAAGGCACTGATCAATTCAAACCTATGTTACATGATATGAATGAACACAGAGACACCGAATATCCATCACTCAAGCCTTTGCAACCACTTGAAGAAGCTGGGATATGTAAGCAAGTCCAATACTAGGGTTCCTCGTGAACTCTAATAAGTTTTTTTGACAGAACACATAAGCATCTGTAATTTGCTCATTAAACATAAGGAAAACAATCCTTTTCTGAAACAACTTACAACCAGCGATGACAACTGGATTGTTTACAACTATGTGGTACACAATCAGTCTTGGTCCTGATGTGATGATTTACCTCCAACATCATCAATTTACCAGAGGCAAGTTATATGCTCCCAGTGTGATGGGATTCTAAAGGTATTGTGTGTTTAAGGCTCCTAACAAGGAATCAATCAATGCAAATGTGCACTGTTGGCAACTGGACAGTTTGAATTATCCATCATCCAGAAATGTCCAGAGCTCATTAATCATCAAACCTTTGGAACTGGTTTGTGGTAGGAGTCTGGAAAGGCTGAGGATACTGACCAGAGAAGTCTTGGAGTGCTCTGAGCTGAGCCTGATTGCAGATTCTGCTCAGAGCTCAGATTATCCTCATGACAAGACAAGACAAGACAATGCACAAGTTTGACCACCAATCTAATATTATTAGAGCTTGGATGGGATGTTCTGCCACACCCAGCACATTCCCCTGACCTTGTGCTGTCAGACTTTCATTTGCTTTGTTCTCTTCAAAACCCTTTGTGTGGTACATCATTCAATTCAGATGAGTCTGCCTAAAGACAGGTCCTTCTATAACCAAGGAATTATGAACCTCACTGAAAGATGGCAAAAGGTTATGAAATAAAATGGTCAAAGTATCACTGGTGGATCACTGTTCTTTATATAAATAAATGAACTTTGAAAAAGACAAAATGCATCATAACTTTTCCAAACCCCTAGTAGCTTAAGACCAATACCCTGTGTTCAACCTGCAATAACATAAAAAAAAAAAAAAAGACACAGTCAAGGTCATAGAGATAGTGACAATACTGGGATAAAAACTCCATTACAAGGTCTGGGGGTATATCCCAGTGGTTAAGAGTGCTTGCTCAGCAACTGCAACACTCTGGGTTCAATTTTCCAGCATCACATAAACCAACCAAATATGACGGTGTATGCCTGTAATCCCAACACTCACGAGACTGAAGCAGGAGGCCTGCCACGAGTTAGAGGCCAGGTTGCGCTACATAATGAATTCTCAGGAACAACCTAGACTAGAGTTAAGAACCTGTATCTGAATAATTAAGAAACTATGACCAAAAAAAAAAAAAGAAATTAAAGTTTCTACAATTTAACCAACTCAAAAAATCTAGGTATTTCATAATTACAGGTCTATCCTTTAAAGTAATGCTTTACTAAGCAGAGTCACCATCAAATTTATAAATTAGTGATTAACTGGAGACTTTAAAAACTATTCCCAGATGTTCCATAGCAGAACTAAAACTGTCCAAATGTAAATAATGCAGATACTACTGGTACTCTTAGTCTCAACAAAGAGAGCCCTTTAAATTTAAAATACATGGTTCTAAAAATGTATCTATGTTCATTATTACTTCCACTGTTACCTTTTACACTTGTTAAACAATTCTCACATTATGAAGACAAAACAGTTGTTTTTCAGAAGCAACTGTATTGGATGCATTTTAAAGGATTCATTACTGTAATGATAGCATTCAATAACTGTTAATAATGGTGACAGAGTATAAATGATCATCTACTATTTGTTTGTCAAACTTACATATATAACATAATTGAGTACAATCCCACCACATTTATAAGCATATCCTGGAGTACCAAAAAAAGATTCACAGTGGCTCCTATAAGTCAAATGAATGATTATCTCCTTTGCTCTTCCTTTGTATTCACTGGTCACACTGGTTACTGGTTTCTGTGACAAAAATACCTGGCATCCTCAAATTAAGGGAGGAAAGGTTTATTTATTTAGCTCACAGGCCATTAATAGGCAGCTGGCAACTGTGGAAGCCCTGGCAGAGGCTGGAGAGCTGCCCACCCTACTGCAGACAGAAGCCAAGCCATACATGGAGGCTCAGCAAGCCTAAAGCTTTCCCAGGAAGAAGCTGTAACAATGTTTCTTCTTTCCTTTAATTATTTCAAGCTGCCAGCTGGGCCCTTGTCCCTCTCCCTTCCTGTTGTGGAACAACAGACACCTGAAAGCTATTCCAGACATTGCCAGTTGCAACAATAGCATAATCCTCTGTTTGAAAGACAAAAGGTGAAATATTAACACCTGTTAAATCCATACATAAGTAAAAAAAAACCTATTTATATTAATTCTCTCTATGTAAAAACAATACTTATGATTTTAATTAGTGATAACAAAAAACCCAGAAATTTTTGATGAGGCTATCTACTCACTTACCAACTCAAAGGAAAAGAATTTGATAGAAAACAGAGAACTAGCCAGAAAGAAAAACAATGAAAAACCTAAAAGATTTTCTTTAAATTTCTGGACTTCTGAAAGCAGACAAAATACTGTCTCTTGTTTTAGAAGTTTCAGAAACCAACTACAAGTGCACAGCCTTCCTTGTCTAGAACCTTCCTCAAGCTATTAAAAAATAAACAGGTAATTTCTTTTCTGATGTTAAAGAATAATTCATTCTATTAGATGTAATAATAGTACTCTACTGCTTTCTTAAGGAAATCATTGTCTTTTGGAAAAACATAATAGAGAAATGTCAGAGGTTAATGTCCTAGGTTTAGTTAAAACTAAGGAAGACAAAGGAATAGATAAAAACATTAGCTGCATTGTTGCTAAATGCTGACTAATAAATACAAAGAGACTCATCTAGCAAGCATTCTTTCGTTTTACATAAGCTTGGAGTTTTGTTTTGTTTTTTTTTTAAATCTTCCAAGGGTCACTACACCCAGGAAAAATCAAATGCCAAGTGGATCTGAAACTAGTCCCTGAGTAAATTTTAACTTCATTTGCTCTCTTCCTAATCTCATCAATGGCAAGGTATGCTACTAACAAAGCATCAACAAACTGCACATTATGATTTACAATAGCAAAGAATTTATCCTAAATAGTAACCAACAATGGTTTTGAACAGCTGATAATATATAACTCAGAGAAAGAGAACCAAAAAGAAAAAAAAAGACCCTATGGAAGAGGTTGGAGAAGTAAAAATATGCTATTATAGTTTGGATTTGGAGCGTCCTCCAAAAGCCTCATGCACTTGGATGTTACATACTGTCTATGGTATTACATGCTTTTATGAGACAGGGGCCTGGTCTGAAAGGGTAGACTATAAGTGTATGATGGATGATGATAGTGTGGTAGAAGACACGCCTGAGGCAGATTATAAATGACAGATATGTGGAGGGGGATTAAATCTGGAAGGGGTAAAACACGTAGGCTAGATCTAGAAAGTACCAATGACTGGGACAGGACCTGGAAAGATAGATGCTACTTCCTTCCTTCCCTCTGGCTTCCCTTGGCTTCCTTCCCTGACCTGGCTTCCTATTTGCTATACTATGAGGAGTTACCTCCTCCTCTCCCTCCACCCTGTCGTTCCACTCTAGCTGGCTGCCAGTGAATGGACTGAGACCTTTAACTGTTAACTAAAATAAACTCTTCCTCCCTTAATTTGTATCTATCTGTATTTAGTCACAGCAACAAGAAGGAAACTAAGATGTAGGCCTTCCCACGTAGTAAAAATATCAGTGCCAATAGCTGTCTACTCCTCATTCAGATGAATACACTTGGATAATGTTAAAATTCCAACAAAGTCTGGGCCTAAAATTTTTTGCATACCAAAGTTCTAAAGATTCTACCATCAGGTAGAAATAACTATTAGAATGGTCCTTCCAAACTTTTAACAACTGCTGAGAAGACAGAATAAAAACACTGGTGGTTGTAGATTATACAGCACTGTAAAATTTAAAAAAATATATCTTTCAGGAAAAAAAGAAGTATTTTTATTCTGTGTTTGTTTAAAAAAAACGAAAAGGAAAAATATTTTTAGATTCTCCATAAATGAAACTACACAGGGAAATGAATATAAATATGTAAATATCTTTCCAATACTAAAGACTCCTATTTAAAAGAACATTAAAAGGTTTGTTAAGTTTTGTGATAACTACTTACATTCTTTCTTTAATCCTAGAGCTCAAGTATGTGGTTCAGCTAGTAATCAAAATAATAAAAACGGACTATGTTTAAGAATTAGCGGGGCTGGAGGAACGGCTCATCAGTTAAAGCGCTTGCCTAGTGAGCCCTAAGCCAAGCGCTAGGTACCCAGCACCACAAAATCTTGTGGTGCTGGAGCACAACTATAATCCCAGCCCTTGAGGGGCTGAGGCAGGAGGACTGCCGTTAGCCCAGGCTGGTCCTGAACTCACTGGTGTCGTCCAGGCTGGCCTCAAACTCAAGAAAATCCTCTTGCCTCAGCCTTAGGAGTGGTGGTTTATATGCATGTGCCACCATGCCCAGTTTTATGTGGTGCTGGTGAATAAACTGAAGGCCTTGTGCTTGCAATGTAAGCACTTTAGCCTCTGTGCCATTCCTCCAGCTCCAAGACATTCTTTTAATACTTCTGTGTTGCTAGAGTTCTGGCTAATTAAGAAGCATTAGGTTTCCTCACACACACTCCTCAAATGACGCATCAAACAAAGTAAAAGGCTGAGTCTCTGTTGTGATTTGGATCTAAAATGTCCCCCATAGCCTCAGGGACCTATGGATACTGTGTACTGCTGGGAGGTGGGGCCTAGCTGGAAGAGACAGATGCTTGGGGCCTGACCTGGAGGAGCATATGCTGGTTCTGCCTTCCTCCCAGACTGGACTTCCTTTTGCCATACTGTGAGGACCTCTATCTCAGGCTCTGGCTTCAGCCCACAACCTGGACCCAGCCCTACCATGTAATTCCACCATTTCCCAGTTGCCCACCCTTGAACGGACTGAGACCTGAGACCTGAAACTATCAACTAAAATAAATCTGTCCCCCCTGAAGTTGTGGATTTCCAGGATTGAGTCACAGTGAGGAGAAAGTAACTAAGTCTCCAACTGAGCTTGGTGAGGAATCTACTTATGAACACCAGTCTAATAAATTCACCAGCATTCCTAATCAGGTCTTACTGCAGTTTTCATGTAATATATGTCTTTTCTCTAAGGTCACAGGTAAAAGCATGAGTATATATACACACTCCTCCCTTCTATACATCACTATTTTAAAAACAAAGTATTTTAAGCATCCTTATCAAAAAACACATACCTCTTACCAACTTGTTACTGTTTGCAAACACAATGCATACTAAACTTCAAAAGGAAAAAAGGCAGTAAGTGTACCTCTCTGGGAAAACTAAATATATTACGTAAAGACATAATGTATCCTACACCAGCTTTCTAAAATATAATTTTCACCATTTGCTTTATAGTTTTCAATTGTATGGCTAACAAAATTATCTTTATGAACATTGCTATAAATGTAGAACTACTGCCTTGATACTTATGACAGGTTTTAGGCAGAAAAAGTATTATTTAATGTCCTATCAGTTATATTCAGTAAAACTTTATGCAAACATTTTTTCTGAACATTTTAAGCTGTCTCTAATATTTTCAGTGAAATGTGATAATCACTGACATCTGCATACTGACATGTACACAATTCTTTTAATTTACTATGACATGCAAATCTTAGAGGAATTTAGTTTATGAAAGGGTAAAAGATGACCTAAGTTGTCAAGTAACCTGCACTCCTCCTTTAGGGTGGGAGTACCGGGTGAGGCTGAACACGGGGCCTTCATAAAGTGCTACATCCCCAGACCTTTTTTATTTTTGAGACAGGATCTCACTAAATCACTAAGATCCCCATGCTAAGCTCAAATTTGCAGTTCTCTTGCCTCAGCCTCCCAGAGGCTGGGATTAAAGGCATGTTTTCGAGAGTGAAACACAACACTGAAAAACTTACACGTTATGGGGCCAGCAGTCAAGTTTCACACTGATAGATAAGGAGCACTGTTCATTTAGAAGTTAGTAAATCAAACATTATTATAAACTAATGAATGTTACACTGCTACCTGTTACAGGAACATCTGGATTTTGAGACAAGTTTTCATAGCCCACCTGTGTACTTTCATCCAACTGGGATGAACCTATGCATGTCAAGTCAGTGAAGACCATTTGCACAGATTACCAAATCAATCTAAATAAGGTTGATGACAGTAAACTAGGGGTATAGGTACCTCACTCAAAATTGACTGGAGGGAAAAAACCATGAAGTGGTTGGCTGCGATTATACAGTCGCTAAGGACCAAAACAAAAAATCTCAGGTCCAAGGATGTCATTAATAAGTACTTCAAATACAAGAAATAAACAAATAATTGGCTCATTCTCACTAATGAGGACTATTGAGCCTCCAGTAAGAGGAATCTATTGTGACACCAAGCAAGAAATAAGGATTTACACAGGTAGAGGGCACTAAACCTCATAAATATAAATAGTAGTTTAACTTAAACTCCAGAAAGGAAGGATAAACAATATTCTCAGAGGGTTCAGTAAGAGATTTTAAAAATATGAAATCCTCTTGGATCTTTTGGTTCTTTTTTCCAAGTAAACTTTTTAAAAAAGAAAACTGCATTTACTACAGACTACAGAATCAGTAACTTCTTATTAAGTTCAAACATATTTCAAATAGTTCATAAGATTAACAGAAGTACCAATTCTTCAGTTTGGAAAAATTCATAAAATACAACCTTAAAACTTTTGCTGAAGTTGAGCCTTTTATTTGATTATCAAGAATACTTACATGTGTGGGTTTTGAACTCCTGTAGAATTGGGATTCAAAGTAAACCTTGCTGTAGATTTGACAGGAGGATTTGCAAAATTCAACTTCAGTGCTTTGCGCTTACCTAAGAAATAAAAAATTAAAAGTAAAAGTTCCAAGTACTATAAGTATTATTCTGATGGCAGAAGATTTCATACTAAACTGCAGAGGAAATTGCTTCAACTAACAGTATAGGATGGTACTTTGAAAATCAAAACCAAATTTCTCAAAATTATATAAAAAACTTTGTTACTAACCACAAATCACCCACTAAGCTATACAATACATGCTCAGTGCTTCAGGTTTACGTTGTTCAAAGGTGTTAACACACTTTTGCAAAGGAAAATTAACAGCCACTGTAATAATCATTTATTTCAGCAGATATATATATATATATATATATATATATAATATCTCCAGTGTTTTAATGCATTCAGTTTAGTGAACACTTTTTTTTTTCAAGGTTAATACAAATATTAAGAAACTGAAGCATTCTGCAACTACACTAGGCTAAATACAGCATGGTACAGTCAATCCAGGTTACTAACACAGGCATTCTAAATAAAGATTTTCTTGAAACAGTTTCAATATAAAAATTTTACAGATACACATCTCTACAATACATAGCATTTTAAAATTACATGTGCTTATCAATCCAATCACCCCAAAGCAATTATTGTTTCTTTTCTACATAAGTTTTTCTCTATAATTTAAATCAGATGATTTAAATTTTTTAATATGCTGTACTCACTAATCACATTTTCTCAGTAAGTTTGAAACATTTTAAAATTTATTCTTTGTAACAGAATTTGATGTTTAAGCATTTATAGCAAATCTTGGTTTTGTATTTCTATTAACAATACTTTTTCCTACATGCACTCTCCCCAGTTTATTACACATATTTCTACCTACCTTGAAGTCCAAACATAAACATTTTTCCACTTTGGTAGATGAATATGTTTACTAAAGGGTTCAAATTGTAGATAAGAGTTGAAAGACAGAGTGAGCCACACTAGTTGGAAGGCACACCTAAGGCAATAGCCCAGAGCTCTGTGCCATGGTTCCCAGACCAGCTTTCAGGAACAGACTGTTCTCTAAGACACTGAATCCTCAAAAACACTAGACATATCCATTCTCAGAAGTAAGGACAGTACCACATGAATTTTCCTATTTTTCCCTTTCAGGTACGAAATATGCTTCTTCAAACCATTTTTATCTGACAGCAGGTACAGGAAGGTCATTCAAACTACATCTGCCAAAGGTACACAATGAAAAATAGAAGATCTTATAGCATGGAAAAAAAAAAAAAAAACTACATCACCAAAAAGAAAAGTTGGAGGCTAGAGGAATAGTACAGTGGTTGTAAGACTTGCCTGGAAAGCTCACAGCCCTGTTTAATTCCCCAGTGGCACATTAGCCAGGTATGGTGCTGTATGCCTGATATCCCAGCACTTGGGAGGCTGAATCGGGAGCACTGCTGTGCGTTCAAGGCCAGCCTGGACTACCGAGTGATTTCAGGACCAGCCTGGACTGCAGTCAAGACTCTGTTTTGACAGACCGACAGACAAAACTTGGGGGACTGGAGACATAGCCCAATGGTTAAAGCATTTGCCTAACAAGTGCAAGGCTCTGGGTTCAATTCCCCAGCACCACACAGCCCAGCACAGCTGCATACTCCTATAATCCCAGTACTCAGGAGGCTGAGGAAGGAGGATTGCCACGTGTCTAAGACCAGCCTGGGCTACACAGTGAGGCCAGAACCAGCCTCAACTACAGAATGAAATCTTGTCTGAAAAAAAAAAAAGAATAAAACTTGGAAAAGGGCTTTATAATACAAAACCAGTAACTGTTAATATAAAAAGACATCACACAAATCAAGAAACATAAAACTTAACAAGGATATGAACATTTAGACAAACTTGAAAATTTGAAAAGATACTAGCAATAACACATTTTTAAACTTTTGCTCATGTTAAACTGGCAAAGTCTGGTGGATTTACATTAGATACAGAAACATACAAATAACACATTTAGCAGAATAGGTAGGGTTAAAAAAAATTGCTAATAAACTGCTGGTAGAAAAGTAAATTAATAGAATTTTCTGGTGACAGCTCACTAATATGCCAAAACAATTTTCTAAATTATTACGTCTTTCTACTTCTTGGAAGTTTTCTTAGTCATACTCAGAGGATTACACTCAAGACTTTGAACCCTGAGTGAACTTACACACCAGATTCTGACAGGGGTTGAGATTTATGACTCCTTTCTTCAATTTTCTCCTGCTTTGAATGGGAATGGCTGTTTCAACATCTATCCCAATAGTGTTTTTAAGTAGACAGCTTCTTTAATTTCTAGTTCCAAAAATGGAAGGAGACTACTAAGACTGAGTCTCATCTGTATCTGACTGAGATAATTTCGATAAAGTTTGGGACTTCTGAGCTGATGATATTCAGGTGAGATTGGATCTAAGTTTGATGCTGTTATGAGGTAAACTTCAAGAATGATGAGGTAGGGTGAATGCCTTTTCGACAAAGGTTGCCTGTGAATATTTTGGAACCAGAAAGCAGAATATAACAGGCTGAAAGTGTCTCCCAACAAATCAATCCTAATCTCGGGAACCTATGAATGATACGTTGTATGAGAAAGTATTTGTGGAAAAGATTAAGTCAGAGATTTAACCAGTCATAAATTTGAATACATTCAAACTCAAAAAAACCTTTCTAAATCAAAACCCAGGTATGTGATGTCTGTATGAAACCACATAGTATATCACTCATAATCTCCATATGAAGAAAAACAGATTTAAAAAATTTAAAGCATATGCAGGACAAAGGCAAAATGAGAAACCACTGAGAAAATTACCCAAAGAAAATCATAAAAATTGGCTCTTTCTTCAAAAGCTCAATTTGGGGACAGCAGGTAAATTCTACAAACAATAACAAAATGCATTACTACAACTAAGACTTAAACTATTTTCTAGAAAAGATTTATATTCAAGATACAAAGAAAAAGATTCTTTTCAGAACTGCATTCACACTTCAGCAAAAAAAAAAAAAAAAAAATTAGCATCACTTAACTTCATAACCATGCACAAAACTTAACAAAATCTTAAGTGTATGAACTTAACATAAATGAAAGCACACTCCATGATTCAGTAACATCTGTAATTGTCTTAAAAATTCTCTGACCATTTGGTAACAGCATACACAAATTACTCTATTTAAGCTCAAAGTCTCTCCAAGAAACGATAACTCCAACCTAAAGCTAGGGTTAAGGGATTCAGGGTAAAACAGGGCCACACCACCCTTTCTCATGTGTGCCCCCTAATCTCCAAATGATGATGAGTTTAAGATGAATTCAGGAGGAAATCCTGAGAAGAAATGCCAATCAAAGATGAGATCAAGTGAACACCGACAAAGAGGTGGCTTTTACAACAGTCAGTAAAGGTTGTTTCTGCCTATCAGCCGGCCTGAGTTTCAAACACACTCTGAACATTTCCTCCCTTCCCACTCCCTTCCCCTAACTACCAGCACCTCTATCAGTGCTGCTCCTCCTTTCACTTCTTCGTTTCCCCCTCAACGGCTCAAAAAAAATCAAACTTGGTCAAACTCTACCTCCATGTATTCAGGTTGTCATTCATTTCCTGTAGGGGACGGAACCCAGGGCCTAGCCTGCGCCAACAACCAGCTCCTCCACCAATGAGCTACACTCTCAGCCCACATCCAGATATTTTTAATCAAAAAACTACAAACAAGTATAATAGTGTTATTTTTTTTCAAGTTAGCTTACCTTTTACTATGAATTAAGCAATACTATAAATAGCCTATGGAGATTTTTAGATGCTAAAATAGATCATATGATTTGTATGATGTTTAAAATAGCTGATCAAAAAAGATTATAAACTTGTGATAATAATCCTTTGGTGGAACTGTCATGTAATCAATAACCAGTCAACAGAGGTAAACGGGGCCTTCCCCTAGCTATAGCAGGAAAGAAACCAGGTAAGACCAAACAAACTTTTTTACAGAAAAGGGCTTTTGGTGATATGAAATTCTTTGTAGATCTAAAACCTAAGGCCACTGCCTGTTACAGAAAACATTCAAATGTTTTTTGATCTGAGAATACATCTGACACTCAACTCCAGAAAACTCAACTCTAGCTGGTCAAGTAACAGGTACTGTGAATGTATCCTGCACTCTGTTTCTGTTGTTTGCAACAAGAAAATAAGGAACATAGAAAATAGCATTTGTCCTCCTCACATTTCCCAAGGACTGGTCTACTCCCTCAAGGCAATACTGCCTATCTTTTCTCTTGTCATGACCTATAGAAAATAGGAACATTTGTTCCACACCTTGGAAAAATTAGAATTATATCCAGCTCACTGGCTGCTCTGGGTAGTTCAGCAGCCCTAACTCCCCCCACCTCCAACCCAATGCAAATACTGAGGGTACCAAGCTCTCAGTACACCCTCAAAATTCTGGTGTCCAGACTCGACCTTACACCCAGCAGTATTAACAGCAAGCTTTTCACATCAAGTGCATGCACAATGTATTCCTCAATATTTTCTCATGAGAAAAGCACTACCAAGCATGAGATCCTCAAGGATATTAAAATCATGATTCTGAAGTTCAAGCAGATACATCCTCAATGACGGCTAGAAATATAACCTTTTCTCTAATGCTGAGCAACTCGGACTCACAGAATATTTAAACTGCAAGAAAGACATCTCACAGCTGTTATGTAGCCTTAAACAAGATGAAGAAGAGCCCTGAACATTTTCCCTCCACTGGCATTTCAAGCAAAATAAACCCTCTACATCACTTACTGCAGTGTTAGACTGACCCTTTAGTACGGCTCAGCTTTACCAAAGGATCCAGAAGGGACAACTGAAAGTCAACCACTTACCTAGGGAATCTCTGCACTAAGTCACCAAAAGCATCTCTCCTTTACCACCTTCTACAGATGAGGAAAAGTATCATTTACTCATTATTCATTAAGGAGAAGTCTGTTCCTCAGAAAAATGCTGTTTATAATGGGTTTTACCTTGCCACCATCTCTAATTCTCAAAAAAGTCTGTTCCTATCACCAAAGTGTAGACAATTTTGTGCTCTACATTTGTAACTATATTGATTTAACTCTGAATTCTCCAAATCTGTAACAGGGACCTAGAAAAAAGTATCTCAGCAAGTACTTACTGGATTTGAACTGTATTTTGTAAAGGTATTTCACCTGTCATACAACCTAATAAGCTTATTTCCTCATTGTATTCCAGCAAGCTTCTGTTTTCTAAAAAGTCAAAATCGGAAAATCTAAATTCTCAGACTAGCATATAAGAACAAAAGAACATTTCTAAAGTATTTCAGCAAATCCACCCACCTTGAGCACTGATTTCACAAAATTGTAAAACCCGTGTCTAATATCTACTATAGTAGTAACAAAATTCTTCACTGTCAACATCAATAAAAATCACTGCCTCAGTATTTTTTACATATATAACGCAAAGAGATCACTATGGGTTACATGTAAGTTGTCACAAGAATAACCACCAATAAAACACAACTCTCCCTACTCATAATCCTCTGCTTACAATGTTAATTTTTTGTTCTTTTCATCAACCAGTGAAGTTTTTAATTTCTTAAAACTGGCCTTGGGGCTCTCTTTGACCAGACTACAACAGATGGAATGTTGTATGACATCCAAACCCAGGTCAGCTACGAGGCCTTGCAGTTTCTACTATGAAACAACCTGAGTGTAAGGCAAGGCAGTTCAATCCAGCCTTCTTGGTGATTAAAGCCTATGTGGAGCCAGTAGAGCTAACAAGTTGGCCAGGCAAAGTCAGACATCCTAACAGATCTACTAAACAAAACACATGAGGAAGCATATATGAGGTCAATGGAACACCACCCAACAAAAACTTAGCCTGGTGATGCTGGCCTGTAATCCCAGCACTCTGGGAGGCTGAAGGAAGACCACAGCAAATTTAAAACCAACCAGGATAATTTAGCAATCTGACAAAACACTGTTTCAAAATAAAAAGGGAGATGGACAGTAAGGTAACTCAGTGCAAAGTTTCTTGATTCAATTGCCCAGAAGCACCAAAAAATATAGATAAATCAGAATCATAAAAATTAAATTGTTGTTCTTCTAAGCCACTATTTTTAGGCAGCAACAATCCAAAAGCAACTTAGGATTACACTTTTCTTAAAAAAAAAAACACACACACACACACACCTACAAGGCTGAGTATATATATATAGTCCCATGTAGCACCAGTGCACGTACACTATTACAGCATCTGCTAGCACATACAAAGCCCTGGGTTTGAAAAGCAATCACCAAGTTAAGCCTGGTGGCACAGACCTGTAATCCCAGGACTCCTGGAAGCTGATGCAGGACAATCACAAGTTAGAGCCGAACGTGACTTAGCAAGACCTTGTCTCAAAATAAAAAATAAACAACATACTGGGGATGTAGAACAGTGTGAAGGCCCTGGTACAATCAGTCTCTCTTAAGGAGTCTGCACTGCTACCATGGGGGATTCCCTTGAACTGATCACAGAAAAAAGGATGAAAACTAAAACTATAATGTACAAGCTTAGATCTCCTTCAGTATTAGTGTTTGATGAGTGAAGTATCTCTACTCAAAGTACAGTCCTCTGAAAAAATTAATTGAAGAAAATTTTAAAAAATGAAAACATTCCCTGCTTCCAGAGAGGCAGAACCAACATTGTCAAAATGGTCACACTACCTAAATTGATAAACAGATCCAATACAATCCCAATCAAGATACCAAAAGCAGTTTTCACAAAACTAGAAAAAGCAATCCCAAAACTTAGATGGAACCACAGGAGACCCAGTACAGCCACAACAATCCTAAGCAACGGAACAAAAGAAGGAGGCATCACAATATCAGATATCAAGTTACATTACACAGCAACAGTGATTAAAAAAAATTTTTAAACATGGTATTGGCACAAAAATAGAATAGAAGTGAGGATGCCCAAACATCCACAAGCTCTCTGATGTTTGACAAAGGGCCCACAAATAGACACTGGAGTAAAGATTGCCTCTTTAACAAACAGTACTGAGAAAACTGGCTACCCACATGCAGAAGAGTGAAAGTAGACCCACAATGTCACCATGCACCAATATCAATCAAAATGGATCAAAGACTTAACACATCTAAATAGAAACACTAAACATGTTGGAAGGCAAAATTATGAAGACAAAGGCATAGGTAAGGACTTTTTCAATAAAACACCAAGAGCAAGATGACATCAAGACGCAACAAATGGAATTATATGAAGTTAAGAAGGTTCTGCTTCTTCATAGCAAAGGAAACAAGAAACAGAGTAAAGAAGGAACCCACAGAATGGGAAAAAAAAAATCTTTGCCAGCTACTCTTCAGACCAAGGATTACTATCAAGAATATACAAAGAACTTAAAAAAAAAAAATCAGACTCTCCAAAACAAAGGACCTAACCAAATGTCAATCTGAAAAGAACAAACAGATCTCAAAAAAAAGTCCAAATAGCCAATAAATACAGTAAAAAATGTTCAGCATCTTTAGCCATCAGACAAATGCATATCAAAACAATCGAGTTTCCACCTAACACCAGTTAAGAATGACTAGTATCAAGGACTTAAAAACAAATGCTGGTGGTGTTGTGAAGAAAACATTGTTGGTGAGATAGTAAAATGGCACAACCCTCTTGTGCATTCCCAAAAGTGCTAGTCATCATACAAGAGTGATACATACACCACGTTTATAGCCACACAATTTATAATAACCAAATCTTGGAAGAAACAAGTATGTCCAGCCACAGATGAATGGATAAAGAAGATGTGAAATATATACATAATGGAGTATTACTCTGCCATAAAGGACAAATTTGGGTCATTTGTGAAAAAACGGATGCACCTTCAGACCCTTATGCTCAGAAAAATGAATCAGATCCACAAAGTTAAATATTGTATGGCTTCTCTAATATGAGAAAAACCATAAAAATGTAAGATATATGAAAGAAAGTTATGAAAATGGGAAGATGGACTTTATGGAGGGAAAAGGGAAAGTGTGAGGGAGGAAAGAGATACAATATATAAATTTTAAAAAAGAAAAACAATTAGTGCTTGAACTTCAAGTACTCAGAGCATCTCATGGCTATGGAGGTTGTCTTAAATTCTCATTTTTCTTTTGGCTCTCTTAGTGCCTCACTTTTAAAACAGAAAGACTGCCTAGAATAGTTTCTGTAATCACTAGTTATAAAATGAATAACACACAATCTTAGTTACAAAACCTTCCAGCTCAGTTTCAGATATGAAAAAATAAAAGAAAAGGTATGTTCAAAATATATGAATGTATTGAATTCTAAAATATTTATTACAAGGTTGGAGAAATAGCACAGCAGAGGCCCTGAGTTCAATTCCCAGTATGCTTGGAGTCGCAGCATTTGGGAAGCTTAGGCAGGTGGACTGCTGTGAGTCTGAGAGCAGCCTAAGCTACATAGTGAGTTCAGGACCAGCCTAGACTGCAGAGCAAGACCCTGTCTTTAAAACAGACACACACACACACACGCACACATGCACACCAACACACACACTATAATAAAACACAAGTAAGCAGCCATTAATCCCCCTCAGATCACTCTACCTTGCTTCAAAGGCACTGGGACCACTGAAGAGATGTCAACTTGAAGCAACCAGGAACCAAACCTAGATTTGGAATTGAGAACCAGCCTGGATTAGAGTGTGAGTGACCTGTGGGCCCGCGAATGAGGGAAGAGCACCCACCCAGATGTGGGAGGCCCAACTGGAACTCGGACAGTATAAAAGGAAGAGGGAAGATTGTTACAGCTTCTTCCTCTGTGAAAGCTCTCGTCTTCACAACTGTCTATGGATGCCGAATTGCTACATGCCACACATCTTCATCACAGATTCACTCCAGTCTCACCTGTCTGCCCATTGCTTATCTTCAGTTACCAATCTTCAGTCTCCTGTCTTCACCATTGTTCAAAAAACCAAGTTCTGCAGCAGACTCTCAGCAGCTGCCTGGCAGTCCCAGGCAGTTCTCCTTTGCAGCTGAGCAGACACTCCAGCTCTTACATATATAGGCCGCTATCTTGGACAGTCTCTATCCTGGGATGTGTAAGCCTTCCAAACAGATCTGTTTTGTTATTTCTGTAAATTTTACCTTTCAAAAGAACCCAAATTAATACACACACTTGTCTCATTGTTCTTGCCACTTTCTGAAGCAGTTCTGGAAGTTCTCATTTTTAAGTATCCTTATAAAGCATGATCAAAAATACAGTGCTGTTACACCATACCATATATCCAACAACAAAAAGGCAGGATCACAAAAAAAAAAAAGAAAGGGAAGTGTTCTAATCTTTCTCAGCTACTAGATCTTGCACTGGCTTTTATCCAAAGTCAAAATGCCATGAAATCTAAGTGTTTACAACTGGCTCAAAATATCAAAGCAGCCGGGAAAGCTCAACTAAAGACACTCATGAAAGAACTGCTTCAGAAAGTGGGAAAACATTGGGATAAGTGTGTTTGAAGCAAGAATATTTTGAGAATTAACAATGCATCTTTTACTCCAGTAATTTTTAATTTAAGCATTCATTATATATTTGACCATACCTCACATATTCATTTCCTTCTCTTTCTAAAATACTACAGTGATAAGGAAGCTAATTCATTTTATAAGCTCAAAAGAAAAACAGAATAAGCCCAAAATGGTGGCACACACTGTAATCCAGGTACTCTGGGAAGCTGAGGTAGGACTGTAGAGTTCAAACCCAGCCCCAGCAATTTAGCGACTTAGCGAAACCCTCTCTCAAAATTAAAGAAAAAAATTAATTTTAAAAAATTTCGAAGAGCTGTAGCTCAGAGTAAAGACCCTGGACTCAATTCCCATTTAAACCTGAAATTAAAAGATACAGACAACTTGATCAATTTTATCCTAGACACAGAATCGTCAAGCAGTCCATACATCCATGTAGTTAAGTTAGGCAGTACCAGCTAATATTATATTGTGCCATCCTTGCCCCAACCTTGTACGTAAGAATGAAAACTTAGCAGAAAATTCATTAAAACTTAGAATTTTGAACTCTCATCTATAAAACACTATGTCATTTATGCAACTAATATGCACTTCAGAAGCAAAGTATTACGACTTGACAAAACAAAATCAAATATCCCAACAATTTCTGGAATTTTTATATGTAAGAAGATTTAGGAAGAACCCTAATATAATACTTTACCTAGCCATAAATGTGAAAATATCACAGCTACACACAAGCTACTAAGCCAGATTGTAGGGACAGAAAAAAAAATTAAGGTAGTTGATCCACCTAGAACGAGTTTGATTTGGCATCTACCAATATGAAAAGGTAGATAGAGGTAGGAGGATAAAGGACAGGAATAGAGAAAACTACTTTTGCTAGATGCTAAATGACTACCACCGAAAACATAAAAACAGGTATTTTTGTATGCTAGTTACCTACACATCTGTAAAATTGGTATGAAAACAGTCCTTTACTTGGCAACACTGCTGGAAGTAAGATTAATACACCTTAAATATGCAATAATTGGCAAACAGGTATGAAAAAGTGAAGACATTATTAGTTGTGACTATTAAAACATATTTGCAAAATTTAATCTTTGAATGTTCCAGAGAAACTTAAAAGAATTGTCTGGATAGCTTTTAAAACAATAAAACCATAAACTAATAAGCATAGTAGTGCACTCCTTTAACCCCAGCACTTGGGAGAATGAGGTGGGAGGACTGCCAGGAGTTCAAGGTCAGCCTGGGCTACATAGTGAATTCAGGACCAGCCTGGATAACAGAGGAAGACCTTGTCTCAAAAAATAAATGAAACAAAACAAAAACAAGAAAACTTTAAAAACAACATAATCTATTAGCCACAAGGAAGGAAAGAAATTCAACTTTGTCTATTTGTTTAAACTGCTATCCCATAAAAACTCCCGATTCTACCCAAATTCAGCCTCCAAATGGTACGCCGAAACTAGAAAAGCAATGTAGCATAGTAGAGCTAATCTACCTAGTTCACAAATTCAACCTTCCACATACTACCTACACAGTCCTTGGGAAAATGACTTCATCTCTGTCTCAGTCCCATCCCTGACAAATAGGATTAATATTCCATTTCTCTAATAATGTTTCTAAAATGCATATTAGTTGTTTAGATGACAGACCGTATCTCAAGTGTTAATATTACACTTTGTGAGAAGGAAAGGTTATGTCTATGTACACATGTCGAATACACAGTGAAGAGCTTTATCATCAACTATGCCTAAGCACACTAACAATCAACTCCTAAGGTACAGTAATATTTACTGTATCACTAACAGTCATACTTCTAAACATTAAACTTTCTCCCTGTCTTACAAGGTAGGCCTCAGAGACTCAGATGTCAAAGAAAGAATCAAAAGAATAACTCTCAGCATTCCTGACTTCTGGTAGGTTTTTCAGTATTTTCTTGGGTAAAAAGATTTTTCTAAAATATCAAGATTTCTATTATTCTTTTACCAGTTCCTGAAGAGGCACTGCTTTGACACAGGATAACAGCTCCCAGCAAATTCCTGGGGTCTCCAAATAAAAGCAGAAGCATTCTATTTGTTACAGACTGCTATAAAGTCTTTGTCTGGTAATTAAACACTTTCAGGAAGAATTTTAAGAGCTTCAAAAGACCCAGGTATGCTCCCAAGTTGTTCATCTTACAAGAAAAAAAAAATTTTAAATCACTTCAGTGGTATTAAATATGAAATTTATCAAGTTCAATGGAATACTGTTCCCTATACTCAATTTCTTCCAAATCTATTAGCAGGAAGTTATTTTCCATCAAGTTATCATCAGAACTGATGTTAATTTTATTAGCGCCTCTCTGATCATTAGTAATTTTACCTGAATTACATTCGGTGCTATCATTATGGAGCTCTATGTATCGTCACATGTCTGAGTTATCAATTACAGCTAGTAGCAGCATCTCTATGGAACTTTTAACTTCCTTTTATATACCAACCAGTAAATTTAAATTCCTCAGGCCAGAAATTCCTCTGGACAAATGCTAAGCTGTCCAGTCCCCCCCAAAACAACCAAAATGCCAGCTAATCCATGAAGGCCACACACGAAATAGCATAAATGTTATCACTGTTATCAAAATAGTACAAAGGTCAAGGGCTGCAGCTTGACCAAAACAATTCTTTAACTGCTCAAACACAACTATTTAGCAGAATCTCACCTTAGAGCTCATAATTCCATTCTCCTGCAAGGTATCCAAATTTATTAAGGAACAACTGAAATACACTTTTGTCCTAACAATATGGTCTAAACTGGAGTGGAATGGGTCTTACATAAAGGTATCACTTATAAACAAAATATGCAGGCACATAATAAGCCAAAAAACAAAAGCAGTAATATTTTTCAAAATCAAGTTCTATCCCTCTTCTTTCTTCTCAGCTTCCCACCATGCTGTGAACAGCTTTTCTCCAGCTGAGCCTCTGCCAGGCCTTTCCACCACTGCTACACAACCATGAACAGACTGAGACATGCTGAAACTGTGAGCTAAAATAAACCCTTTGTTCCTTAAAAATAATCAAATTCTAGTTATATAAAAAATATAACTTGCCTTTAATACAATATACAAAGAGATCCTGTATCTGTGATAACAAAGGTATGATGCAGCAGGTAGCCTTTGTAGCACTTATCACAGCTCTACTCTTACATTTGTGGTTATTCAGCTTACTTTCACTACCACACCCTTGCTATATGCCAAGAAGGCAGAAATTCTTGTTTTCTTACATGTCCCAGTACCTAGAACTAGACATGTCCCATAGACAAGTCTTTAAAATTTACTTGATAAACAAGTTAACAGAAACAAGAAATGAACAAATTATTATTACGAATATAAATTTGTCTACCTCCCAAAAGCCAACATCTGTCAAACATCTCAAAATATTCTTACTCCCAGCTAAGACCAGTGGCACCTGCCTATAATCCCAGCACAATGGGAGACTGAGGCAGGAGGACTGCAAGTTCAAGCCTAGTCAGGACTACTTAGCAATTTAGTGAGACTCTTTCTCAAAATAAAAATTAAAATATAGGCTCAAGATATGGCTGAATGTGCAGGTTCAAGCCTCAATGCCACCAAGGGAAAAACAATGGAGAAAAAAACTACTAACCAATAATTCATTCCTAACAACTTATCCTAAATCAGATTATGGAAAAAGCAGTTGTATTTATGCTACTTTATCTACAAAAATTACATTCCATGATTGAAGTACATTGCTATCAAAAAAACAAACCAAAAAACTAATAATCTAATAGCACTACAAAACATTATACAACAGTAACTTTTTTAAATTGGGCAATAAGTAATGTGACTAATCACCACCATTTAGGAAAACATACTCAAATATGGTACTTTCCCACACTTAACAGACATCATTCCTCAAAATGTCACCTGTGATTAATTCAAGGTACTAGAATTACAACTTTTTTCCTTTTAAAATTTGTTTCAGTTTGCATACACCACCTATTTTCTGTTTTAGTTACAATCTCCTTGCCACTTATCCCAGACCTTTTTTATTAGGAAACAGGGTCTTTTGCTAAGTTGCTCAGGCTGACCTTGAACTTGAGATTCTCTTTTGCTTCAGCCTCCCTAGTGTTGTGATTGTACCATGCACCACCATTCCAGTCTATTCCAGACCTTTCTAAAAAGGAACCTACTGCTCTCTAAATTCATTCTTATCAAGGCCTACAGAACAAGTACGTATTTTTTTAATGGCCTTAAAAATACAGGGGCTGGAAGAATAGCTCAGTGGTTAAAGTGGCTGCATAGCAAGTTTAAGTCCCTGGGTTTGCTTCCCCAACACCACATAAGCTTGGCGTGGCATACACCTGTAATCCTAGGAATGAGAGGCTGAGGTGGGAGGACTGTCCTGAGTCCAAGCTTAGCCTGGTCAATACAGTGAGTGCAGGACCAGCCTGGGCTATAAAGCAAGACCCTGTTTCAAAAAAAAAAAAAAAAAAGGAAAAAAAAATAGAAAAAGGTTGCCCTGTAAGGTTTCAAATGAATACCAAAAGGCAGCATACTATAAAGAAGGTTAAACATAGATCTCTACCCTAGGTTTAGAGAAAAAGAACTGTCAATTCTGAGTCCTTAATTTAGTCCAAAATCATTTAAAGAGTTCTTTTATACCTTCTTATTTCATAATTCTTAAAAAATAAAGGCCTAACCTGCTACACATCTGCATGAACTCCCTTCACATGAAGTACTATTGCTATTCGTGGTATCAAAAACTCTATAGCTAAGGAAGAAGGAATGTATTACAGCTTAGTCAATTATCAGTAATTAAGTGATTTACCTAGGTGATTTAAATCCACTTTAAAACCAGATAATGCCCCAAACGCTGCCAAACCCATAGTTCTTTATATTTAGAAAGTTCAAATTTGTTAACATATCTGCAGGGGCCATATGGAGTCAAGTGAGACAAATTTACAACAATCGAGTCTAACAAGATTTTCTAGCACACATACTAAAGATATTCCATGCAGAAGAGTCAACAGTGGTATCTTCCTCTGGAATGTACCAACCCAGCCTCACAATCTGACATTTTAATCAAGCTCAAGAGCACCCCAAAATTTAAGTTATTATTTCACTACATATCAACAGCAAGAGATCAGAATTTCTGGATTTTTTGACAGCCATCTTTAGTGGCATAAAAACCAATATGCAGTCTGGGGATGTATCTCAGTGGTAAACCAGTTTAGCGCAAGAAGGCCCTAGCACTTCAAAAGAAAGAAAAAAGTTAACTTATGAAACCTATGTCAGAAGAAATCCTAAGTCTTGTTCTGACTTCCACTGATTTCCATTCATAAATGCCTTACAGTCTACAGAATAGAAACACAACAAAATACCCACTGGTCACAGGTCATATGTATTTTTCCTGTTTGGTAAAACTATAAATATCCTTCTTTTTTTAAACTTTTTATCACCCATAAAGAAAATAAAGCTTTTTAACCATATTTTCTAAATTGTATCATCAGAATTTTTTCAATTAGTATTTTACCAAACCTTTTCTGCAAGTGCCATGATATAATAAAAAGATTTATTTAATACAACAAAGGAAAGACAAGAATGTTCTTGGCTGAAGGGCGCTGACTTAGAGCCCGAAGCTACAGGGTGAAGAACTATATTTTAGGTGACAGAATATTATTCTGAACAGCACACAAATTGAGAAGTGACCAAAACAACTAGATATGACCTCTCCTGGGAAAGCTCATTAGATTATTATTAACCATCCAAGAAAGCAAGATTTTTTTTTTTTTTTTTTTTTGAGGCAGTGTCTTGCTTTGTAGTCTAGGCTGGTCCTGAACTCACTATGCAGCCCAGGCTGGTTTTGAACTTAAGAGCAATCCTACTGCCTACGCCTCCCAAGTACTGAGATCCCAAGTGAGCACCACCAGTTGGCTTAGGAGGTGCTGGAAAATTGAACTCAGGGCCTTTTTCTTGCTAGGCAAGCAGTTTAACAGCTGTGCTATTCCTCCAGCCCAAGAAAGCCAGATTTTTATCAAAAGTGAGTTTGATTCATTCTTCTCTTACCTGTCCAAATACCAGTAAAGATTGCCACCAATCAAGAGCAATTAACTCTTCTGGAATTCAATTCCATAAAAAATTCATTAGCAAGCAGATTAGTATACAGATGTAAGATATACTTTTATAATGTAGTATCCACTTGTTAAAAGAAACAAAACAGTCTAAACTAAAATTCAGTTAGGTTATTATCAAGGCAAGTAAAACAGACTGAAAAGAAGGGGCATCTACACAAAGGTAATACTGTACATGCATCAACAGTAACTAGTGCACTGTTACCCTCCTTGCCTCCTCTGAATAGCTTCTTTTGACCTTCATTAAATACCACCCAATTTCAAAAACATTATGATGTAAGAATTTAGTATCTATAGACACAATTAAGAACTATTTGTTGTCATATTCTATAAAGTGGATTTTTTAAAGATTAGACAAAATAATAATCAAGAGTGGTATGTAATATCTTACGTACGTAACATTTATGTAGTATATAAATGTTTTCCAACTGAAATGTTTCTATTACAAATAGTACATTCTCATAATCTGAAAGAAAAACATCAAATCCATTTTAAAACATGCTAAGGTAAAGACCTAGTAATTTACTTAAAAGTTGAATGACTGAACAGGAGTAATGAATGCAAAAGAAATGCTTGTTCAGGTATTAGTACTGCCAGACCTGGTGGCACAAGCCCAACCCTCTGGGAAGCTAAAACAGGAGGATCATAAATTCAAACCCAACATAGGCAAGTTAGTGACTTGGCAAGACTCTATCTCAAAATCAAAATTAAACCTGGACTGGGAGGTCTGGAGGAATGGCACAGTGGTTAAAGCACTTGCCTTGTAAGTACAAGGCCTTGAGTTCAATTCCCCAGCACCACATAAAGCTGGGCATAGTGGCACACACTCATAATCCCAGCACTTGGAAGGCTGAGACAGGCCCACAGTCCTGAGTTCAAGGCAAGCCTGGGCTACACCAGCGAGCTCAGGTCCAGCATGGGCTACGGAGCGAGGCCTTGTCTCAAAAACAGGAAAAAAAAAAAAAAAAAAAAAAAAAAAAAAAAAAAAAAAAAAAAAAAAAAAAAAAAAAAAAAAAAAAAAAAAAAAAAAAAAAAAAAAAAACAAAGAAAGAAAAAAAGACTGGGGCTATAGCTCAGCACAAAGGTCCTGAACATAAATCCCAGTACCACACAAAAAAAGAAAAAGGAGACAGAGAGAGCAGGAGGAGGGAGGGAGAGAGCGAGCGTGCCAGTCAGCCACCTATCTGTTGGACAAAAAAACCTACTGAGCTCTAAAACAGTAATTACAAAATGGAGCACAAGAAATTCTCCAGCTGTTTATTTTTTTTTTTACCTGCGTTTTGGATTGAGAACTCTTACTTCTGTCCTCACCAAACTACCTTTTGATTCTGAGTCCCATATACTGGAAAGATACCTGATGACCTGAACATTCCAACCACTGGATTTAAATATAAAAGGTTGGGGCTGGAGGCATAACTACTACGTGGTTAAGAGCACTTGCCTGGCAAGTATGGGGCCTGCATTACTGGGCCTGGCTCAAAAAATGAAATAAAATCAATGAAACAAATAAAGATAAAAAGCTAGACTCAGTTTGGGATTGACTCTAATTTAAAAAGCTAGATGGTTAATTTGGAAGAGCTAGTCTTGCACAACCAATGTTTAACATCATCAGAGCAATGTTTCACTACATGACTACTTGTGGTTTTTAACTGGCCTCAGAGCTTAAGATCTTTTTAAATTGAGGGGAATCCTTGATTAATTAATAGTTCAACTCATGTTTCAGGGCATGAAAGGCAGATGTTAAATTTACATTATCTCACAGCACAGAGAACCCCAAAAGCCAATGCACGTATAATGAATATACACCCATATACATACTTTCATTATCTTCAATACTGACACCAAGTATTAGTTTGGGTTATTTCAAAAGGCAGAATTTACAGATTTTATAACAAAAAGGATCTATTAGGAAGGCTTACAAATCCAAGAATAGAGAGTCCAAGATGGCAGCCTGCATGTGTGAGAGCTAGAGATGGCTGCTCAGCCGTGAAGGAGAACCCGTCTGGGCCGGCAGGTCAGCTGGCAAGAGTCTCAGTTGTTACAAGAACAAGAGCAAGGACAGGAGACTGAAGATCCGTGGCTGAAGATCAGCAACGGGGAGAGAGGCACAAGTCACCACTGGAGCGAATCTGTGATGAAGATCTGTGATGTGTAGCAAGTCCAAGTTCACAGACAATTGTATAGACGAGAAATTTCCCAGAGGAAGAAGCTGCAACTATCTTCCCTCTTCCTTCCTTTTATACCCTTGGAGTTCCAGTTGGCCCTCCCACAGCTGGGTGGATGCTCTTCTGTCATTGGTCAGCCCACACACCACTCACAATCCACATTCGTTCTCAATTACCAATCTAGGTGTGGTTCCCAGACCCTAATCCAGGTACGGTTGCTGACTGCCTCAAATTAACACAATCCCTCCAAAGGTCACACACAAGTATGTCAAAAATCAAGGCTTAACTCTACAACTTGCTTTCAATTCTATACCCCAAACACAAGCTGATTTTTGGTTAGATACATCTGACTTTTTGCAGAGACCATAAATGTTTAGTAATGTAAGTTAGCCCATCCCTAATGAGATAACTAAAATTAACTAGCCAACACCACGAAGATAGATAAACGGCCGACAAGGCATTTTATCCTGGTAACCTACAGGTTGATCTTAAGGGCCAAACTGCAAGTCATACATCTCCCAGTGAGATACAGTAGAAAACACACATCATCAACTATTAAGTGTTCTTGCCAGATATTTCAGTTTCTATATGATCAAGCTTCAATACCTACCAGCTGGAAACAGAGGATGTGGAATAAGATGTTAAACATGTTAAGTAATACTAAATGGATGTAATCAGTAAAATCCAGTCTGTATAAAATGCTATAAATAACCTAATTTTTTTAAAATGTCAGGATAAAAAAGAGAGAACTACTATAGATTTTAAAAAACGTAAGTCAATCAAGCAAAAATGTGTGCATGGACCTTGTTAAGCTCTCCATTTGAACAATCAACTGTAAACTGACATTTCTAAAATTTTGGAGGAAAATACAAACACTGAGAAGGGTGAGACTGTCACAATTTTTTTTTAATACTTCAATGAGTGGGGGCATGGATCAGTGATTAGAGGCCAAGCCTAGGAAGCATGAGACCCTGGGTTCAATCCTGCATCACCACATCACAGCTTAGAAGCTTCAATATAGCTGCACCTTCCCAAGAGGTGCGATTACAGGCACATACCACCACACCCAGTATATGTGGAAATGGGGAGTCAAACCCAGGACCTAGCAAGCACTTTAACTACTGAGCTATGCACTCCCAGCTCCTACATTATTTTTTTTACATGTCTGAAAAATTCTACCATTAAGACATTTAAAAACTGAAATCATTCTATCTTGCCAAAAAGAAAGTAGAAATGGGGTATGTAACTAAATCTTCTGCTAAAAGCATCAAACTGTTCTAAAGACAGTATGAATGGTTGGTCCTTACAACATCTAATGGTGATGCCATCTTGCCCACTAACTCTCCATCTCCTAATCTAATTTTATGACTGTCTCCTGTGCCCTGGAGCAATTCATTCTCTGAATGAGTCTACACCAGCGATTTGGCTTTTTTATCAAACATTTTTTTCTCTAGCAGTAGATCCCCAATTTCCCTAGCTTCAGAGCCACCAGAAGGAAATTCTTACTATTGGTGATACCTATCTATGTATCTACATAGATACAGATGACACAAATTATATCCAAATAACAGTTTTTCTAACTGTTACATTTGTGCCTTTAACTGAGAGCATCTCTGAAGGGGAGTGACTGGGCCTGTACACACTTATCTTCATTTCTGCTTAATATTCACCTGACAATCCTACCTAATTGGATGAAGATCAACATGGGGGGTCACAACTGCTTGTAATACAACTTTTCATAAATGTGTGAAGTACTGGAGATTAGATCCAGGGTATAGGCACTGAGGTACGTCCCCAGACCTTTCCTTTTTTCATTTTTAGATAGGGTCTTACTAAGTTGCCCAGGCTGGGCTCAAGACTTGCAATGCTCTTGTGTTGGCCTTCCAGAATGCTAGGATTACACGCCTGCATCACCACATCCAGCTAACACATTATTCTGATCTGGACATTATCACTAGCTTTGAAAACTACTCAGGAAACAAATAATTAAAAAGTCAAATATTTATTACATCTTATTTGAAAACTACCACCCTAAGTTTATAAACTAAATTAAATAATCATTTTGATATAACTGGGAACAGTCTCTGAAAACTTTCCACCTCATTTTTGTATTATGAATCTGTTCAACCACAGAAGTTCTGTCAATATCTCTTTGTGGTCAGTAGTAAAGCTCAACTGAAAATGAAGAGAAACCCTGAAACATAGAAAAATCACTATTTTCTTTTTTGAAAATATCACACATTAAACTTTTCCAAATCATTTTTAAGGTGCAACAGCTATTAGAAATCTTTCTTCTAGCAACAAAAATGATCTTCAAGCCACATCTTGTGGCACAGACCTGTAATCCCAGCACTGGGGGAGTCTGACACAGAAGGAATCCAAGTTCAAACCAAAACTGAGCAACTGGTCAATCATTAACAAGTTACGCAGCCACTCTCAAAAAACATTTCTAAACTCACTACAGAGCCCAGGCCAGTCTCCAACTCAATGAACTCAATCTTCCTGCCCAAGCCTCCAAAGAGTGCTAGAACTGCAGGCATTATAGGTGTGCACCACCACACCTACCTCATGTAGTGCTGGGCGGAGGGAATCCAACAGGGGTCTTGCACTTCCCTGGTAACTGTTCTAATCACTGGGCTACTTAGACCCCCAACCCCTAACCAATCTTCAAAGTTAGCTATTAGTCTCAAAGCAGAAAGTCTTAATTTTTTGATTTTTCTATATTCCACTCTAAATAATGTGAGAACATCTTTTACAGATACTTTTTATCAGATGAGTGAACTTACTGATATCTTTCCACAAATTCACAAAACATCCTTTGTCATCTTTAGTTGCGTCTTCCATCTTCCACTACCCTGACTGGGGATTAAATTCAGGACCTTGGCACTAAGCTACAACCCCAGTCCTTTTTAAAATTTTTATTTTGAGACAGGCTTTTCACTAAGTCACTGAAGTGCCGCAGCTGGGCATGAACTTGGAATCCTTCTGCCTCAGCCTTCCAGAGTTCTGGGATTACAGGAGCATACCAAAATACCCAGCAAGTATTGTTTTATTATTATCACCAATTTAAAAAGTCAAGGACAAAAGAATAGTTTCAGAATTCAATTAGTCATTTTGATGTCCCTTTTTATCCTCCAATAATGATACGCTGTATCACCAAAACAACCACCATTTATAGCCTAATTTCAATCAGTACCGCCTAGGAACATACAATGAGCTCTGTAGCATGTCGTCTTCTAAATAAAGGTTCTGTTTCTATGCAAACACTTGTAAGTAAAATAATTCTTAAAAGCCACCAAAAGTATAAAAAAATAAAGCTACATAAACTCAATATAGCCCAAAGTTTTCTTTAGAATTCAAGAACTCTTCAGAAAGGGCTAATAATGAACTGCAGCAAGGGCAAACGGACAGAAAGAAACACTCAAAATGCCCTTGTGCAAAATAAATTATCAACTAAGTATTGGCCTAATTCCTTCTTTCACTCTGATTAGTACAAATTTCCTTCCACCATTTTCTGAGGAAAATTCATATGCCCAAGAAACCTGCATGAACCATACTTCTCATTAGGGAAAAAAAATTGGTGACAACACTAGGTAGGGTACATTTGATGTTTATAAATGCATTCCGGAGACACTGGTTTTTGACGTAAGCCCTCACTCCCAGCAACTGGTTCTACAAAGCAAGAAAATTATACACTAAACTTTAGTTGGCCCATTAAAGCCAATAATATACAGTAATTCAAAGTTGGTCATAAATTACACAAACACCTTAACATGTACAAAAGGATTATCTTCACATGATTACCAAATAAAGTCTCTAAATAATGATCAATCTCCTAAATATAGGAACTCTACATCATAACTCTATTTACAAATGGGGACATATTTTTCCCTAAGATACTTTTTCAAACATCAAAAAATAATTCACAGTATTAAAAGATATGTAACACTCATGTCTTAAATAAATGCAACTTTATGTTTATAATCTGAAATAATTAGCTTAAACATAAATATTTTAAAAAGCTAAGATCAGATAAATGGACAAACTATAGTTTATTTTAAAAACCATGAGGTACACATCAGATTAAATTTCAACAGAAAACTAGATCCCGAATAAAGCAGGTAATCTCATACTATTTGTGCATGTAAATACATAAACAGCCTTCAATAAAACACTAAATTATAATAGGCAAAGTCACAATCTGGAAAAGAGTTATACAGTAATTAAAAAATGAAAACCATGTGAAAGTCAATAGAAAAAATCTTTCAGAGCTTCCATTAGTCATCAGAATGATCTTACAATGAATATTTTTTATTTGTGATAGAGAACTGAGCACTTGAAGCAGCAGTACTCAAACTTTTAAACTTTGACATCTAATTTGGTTCTTTTTGCTCCATCTCCTCATACAACTACTGTACTATATGGTACATAATTTTTTCTTTTTTTTTTTTGAGACAGGGTCTCACTCTGTAGTCCAGGCTAGTCTTGAACTCACTGTGTAGCCCAGGCTGCCCTTGAACTCACAGTAATCCCCCTGCTTCAGCCTCCCAGTGCTGTGATTATAAGCATAGGCCATTACGTCCGGTTTATGTGATGCTGGGGTATCGAACTCAGGCCTTGCGCTTGCTAGGCAAGCATTCTAAAGCCTATGCTATTCCTCCAGCTTTATACATGATTTTTAGTGACTTAAAGTTCTTTGACAGTTCTGAAACATTCTTAAAATAAAATTGTATATTCTTACACTAATGGTATACCCAGTCAAGGGGGTGGGAGGAATCACTCATTTGATGCTTCAAGCTCTTAATAAAAAAGAAAAAGGAAAAGCAATGTCCACTTTCTACTAAGTAATGTCTGTATTCCAGAGCAAAAGACTAAGTAAAACTCTATCTCCAAAAAAAAAAAGCAAAAAAATAAAAGCATACTTTAAAGTCATAAAATCAGAAAACTACCCTTGGAAAAGAGTTAATGTATGTAAGCAACTGAAAACTTAACCTAAAATATAGGTACTTATAGAACAAAAATAAATGCTGCCAATTTAGGAGTGACCATTTCTAATCCTCCTTGGATCTTCTTAATACTGATCTGTGCACTTTATAACCTGATATGTCCACTGAGGTCTGATCCAGCACAGGCAGCTCTGCTTAACTCCAAAATAAGGTAGGCCCACTGTAGACCTGGTTCTTTGATCAAGAAAGCAGTAAGAGTTAGGTGTGGTGGCACATACCTAAAATCCCAACAGTCTGTGAGGCAGAGGCAAAAGGATCCCAAGTTCAAGCACAGCCAGGTCAACTTGGCAACTTAGAAACAGGGTGGAGATGTAGCTCAGTGAGAAGGACTGAGTTCCATCTCCAGTACCTATTCCTCCACCCCACACACAGAAAATGGAAAAGAAAGCTGCACACTCCTGTAGTTACAGCTACTCAGAAGGTTAGGGCAGAAGGATTGATCTCTCGGGCAAGAGCTCAAGGCCAGTCAGGGAGAAGAAAAGGAGGAGGAAGAGGTAGGGGAGAGGGGGCAGGAGCAAATAGAGGAGAAAGGGGAGGCAGCGATCGCTAGAGACTTACAACACCCCTGACAGTCATTCTCAAGAAAACAGTAAGAGCAAACAGTCCAGTGAACATTAGCTCCTACCCTCTCCCTTGTTTCTACTCCTAATCACTCTGAATATAGCATCAGTAGTGTTGGACACTAATAACCAACAAAGAATTAACTTTAATTCCCTATATTATGAGCCTGTTACAAGCAGGAAGATATTTTGCTCGTTTCCATAATTAATCTAATTCACTCATTGAGTTTTACATGTCCAATATATGCTTCATGAATGAACAGATGCAGCTGTCTTGAATCTCAAATGATAGAAAACAAAGGGGTCTCCCAAAGAGAACAGGGAGAAACAAAGAGAGGTATTTGAAAAGTCAGGAGAAAGCAATCACAGTATAAAACTGCAGTGAAAGTGACCAAAAGTAAGTATCAATGTGAAAATGCCTAATACCCCTCCCTGCCATGTGATTATAAATTCCAATAGGTTCTGCTGCCCTAAGCCTCTCTTATTAGATTCTTCCTTATGTAACAAAGTAGGCAGAACCACAAACCTATCATTCCCGTATCAATGGGAAAGGACAGACCATTTAGAAGGTCCAAAGCCATTGTTTTAATCGAACTACAGATCTGTAGATTCTATACACAAATTTTTAAAATTAATATAATGTTGCTCTGGTTCTATGTATACAATGGAACAGGAAAAAGCAATAATGTGAATACAACTTTTAAAAAAAGTCAGCCTTGGGGTTGAGGGTGTAGCTCAGTGGTAGAGCACTTGCCTAGCACACACAAAGCCATGAGTTTGATCCCCAGCATCACTTAAAAAAAGAAGAAAAAACTAGAACTACAGTTTTTCTTAAATTAGGTTTTATGTCAATAAAAAACAAACCATCATATAAAATATAAAACAGAAGCATGGGTGCATAGCTCAGTGGTTTAAGCACTTGTCCAATGTGCAAGGCCCTGAGTTCAATTCCCCAACACCAGATAAAAATTGGCCAGGCATCAAGCACACGCCTATAATCCTAGTACTCTGGGAGGCTGAGCCAGGAGGACTGTCATGAGTTCGAGGCCAGCCTGAGCCACATAGTGAATTCAGAACCACCTTGTCTCAAAAAAATTTTTTAAAAACAAGTATTTTATGCTAAAATGTAAGTGAAAGCTAAAAATTACAGTGCATTAAAACTGACAACATACAAGTTAAGTTATAACTTCTTTGTATCTACATTGCTGCATTCATAGCTCGTGATGGACAGAAAATCACACACTGCTTTTAGTTGATTTTTCAAAGAAAAAGGTGATAACAGAACAATTAAAATGTTTTTAAACCTAGGAAAAAGATGCTTTTCTTCTATGATTGATTAATGTTCACCTTATGAGTGAACCACTCCAAAGTTAATTTTTTCTGGACCCCAGTGGCACAAAACTGTAATTCCAGCACTCTGGAAGGCTGAGGCAGAAACACGGCAAGTTTGAGTGCAGCATGGGCAAGTCAGTGACTTAGCAAAACTGTCTGAAAATAAAAAATAAAAATGGGGTTGCTGGAGGAACAGCCAGCAGTTGAAGCACTTCCCTAGCAAGCACAGGGCCCTGAGTGCAGTTCTCCAGGACCACATAACCTGGGCATAATGGCACATGCCTATAATACCAGCACTCCAGAGGCTGATGAGGCAGGAGGATTGCTGTGAGTCCAAGACTAGCCTGGGTTACGTGGTAAACTGGGGAGCAGCCTGGGTTGCAGAATGAGACCCTGTCTCAATAAATAAACAGACTAGGGATGACATATTTTCATGTTAACTAGAGAATTAATCTCCCTGAAATGTAATTATACTTAACAAGTTTAAAATTCAAAATGCATTTATTTTAGCATGATAAACATTGTTCTTTTTATAGAATTTTTTTTCTTTTCCTTTTTAAAAATTTATTTATTTATTTATTTATTTGAGATAGCGTCTAGTACTCTGCAGCCCAAACTGGTCCTGAACTCACTAGTATAGCCCAGGCTGGCCTTAGACTCAGGACAATCCTCCTGCCTTACCCTCCTAGTGCTGAAGAGTACTGGTATTATAAGCCTATGATACCATGCCCAGCTTTATGTGGAGCTGGGGAATCAAATCAGGGCCTGGCAAAGCAAGTACTTTATCAGCTGTGCCACTCTTCCAACCCCCTTTTTACAGAATTTATTCTATACTCTATGAAGAGTGAATTTAAAAAAAAAATTTTATTCTCAAAAAGAATGATGAGGGAAAAAGAAGCAGCAGAGAAAACAAGTTTCATTTTGAAAAGACTGCATTAAATGTCAGGCACAGTGGTTTCAGCTCTTGGGAAAGCTGAGGAAGGATGATCACAAGCTAGAGGTTGTAAAATCAAGGACACCCTCAGTTACATAGTAAGTTCAAGGCCAGCCTGCCCTGTATAGTGAGACCATGTCTTTCAAAATAAATATATAAATAGATAAGTATTAAATGTGTTTGAACAAGTCAACTGCAAAGCAGTCAACAAATGCAGTTACAGACTTTCTGTATCAGAATCTTAAAAATAAACTTCCGTCAACCTGAAATTTATAGTTAAGCTCACACTTGTATTTTTCTATACCTGTATATACTTAATACCTAGATATATCTTTTTCTAACTCAATTTCAACGAAAAGCAATTTTTTGTTAACAATGAAAAATGGAAGCTCCTTTAAGGTAGAACTGCCATGGTTAGTTCAAACAACAGTGGACACATTACCAATACCAATATGAATATGAAAAAAAACAAGTAGCGTAATATCAAAATTTGTAGCTTACTTTGTGCCTTTTCACAGAGGTTTATCTGAAAGCCTAAAGTAAAAGAGATAAGTTGCAGTTCATTTACTGTAAATTGAACAAACCAAAATTAGAATATGACATTACTATATTACATGCAGAATAAAACTAATTCAAGGACAGTTTGAATCACATAACCACCACCATTACAGAAACACTAGGGCTGTCTTTAAAAATGTCAGGAATATTATATGGCACTGCAATCAAATTGAAATTCTAAATATTACAGTCTTAAGTCTTTTTTTAAAAAATCTATTCAATAAAAGAATAGCTAGTAGCCTTTATAACTTTTAAGATAGTTTCATTGATTCCTGAAATGTTTTCAACTTATAAATTAAAATATAAGTTAATTTACTAATTCAAATTACTGATTTAGAAGTACCCATAATTATCACCCAATGATTCATATTCTTAGTAGTTCATAATGTATAAAACTGAAACACACAACCTCAAGAGCATAACTAACTGCAAAAGAGGAATTGACATTCTTCTCAAGTAGGCCTAAAAAGAAGTGTCCATAGAAATAACAGAAATTAGGATGTCAGAAATTATAGGAAGAAAACCTGTAAACTCCCCAGAGAAACTGAAACTCATTTTCCAAATCCAGTTGCATCTGGTTATAACTTATATATACACTGTACATGTAGCTGTTTTTGCAAAATGGACCCAGTAAAACAATTAAAATAAGCCTTTACAAAATATTCTTTTACTCTCTAGATTATGGACTGAAGATGTCATTTTCTCAGTAGTCTACTCATGCTTGTGTTTGTTATTAACCAGGGAAAAGAAATAAGAATTGGCTTGTGTTTATAAAAATAGAAGCAAAATACATAAGAAAAGGCCAAAACTGAAAAGGACATGTTTAAGCAGTCTTTCCCAGCCAGTCACCAAAATTGTTAGGATTCTAAAAAGACAAAGATATCATCTATAATGTATAAAAACTGAAAAATGCTCATGTCCCCACTCTGACACAAAGGTTCCTTTGGCACGCCATACATGTAACCCACCGCCATTACCTACTCACAAAAATGATAGCACAGCGGACAGTGGGAAAGGAAAAACATAACGAGGCAGACCAGAGGTAGACATACAGAGTGGTATTGGCTTATGTCCACCGTGAAGGTCAACATGCTTCCCCACCAAACAGGAATTAATTTAGGATGAAAAATGAGAAATGTGTGGATCTTCAAGCTTGAACAATTAAAAGCCAACCAGCCTCCAGTCACCAAGCATGCAAAGAAAATAAGGAGGATGCTTTCTGGAAGCAGCAGTAGGAGAGCACTGTGAGTCTCAGTCAAGCTCAGAATCAGTTCTCTCCCCAGATGCCTCCTGGAACGAGGAAGGAAAAACTTACCTTCTACCACAACTGGATAATGCAGAAATAATCTTAAGGCAATTGGTTACTCTTTTCTCTGATTCTAACTATGTTGCTACTAGGTAGCAGAAAGAAAAGGTCTGAAGGCAGAGGTGAACAAAACAGCAATATGAATGCTGAGGGCAGCAAACTTTTTAAAAAATGGGCCTGGAGATGCATAAGTTCTGTACACCATCCATGCAAGTAGTTAAATGAGTGGGGGTAGGGGAATAAAATTCTCAAAATACAGCTATAAACTTGTTCTTTTCACCTAACTATGAAGTAGCCAGGTAAACAAATTCTGAGGCCTCACCCAACCCTTCTACATTATTTCTCACTCAGCAAAGACTTAGCACTCACTAGAAATTATACATATGTATATTATGTATACATATGTATGAATGAAAAAAAACCTTGCAAAAGTCAGAATAGTGTTTACAATACATACATATATGATAAACTGCCAAACAGCTTCCTTAGTTCATTATATTTGCACCCCTTGTACAAGATGGGAAAGGAATAAGGAGACCTACAAATATGCTCACCTTTACAAAACACAAGTTTTTGTCTATGCTATCAGATCCATTAATACTCACGTATGTCCAATTCTGAGGTTTCCCTTCTCTCCTAAATCGTCTATTCTTGTTCATTTTTCCTGGCCTAGACAAGTAAATCTTAGATCCTCAAGAATAACACCAAGAATCAACAAATGGGATTATATCAAATTAAAAAGCTTTTACACAGTAAAGAAACAACAAAATGAAAAAACTGACAAAAGTAGAAAAATACTTATATCAGCTATTCCTCTGACAGAGGACTAATATCTAGAATATACAAAGAGCTGAAAAAAATTAGACCCACCAAGGTAAAAGACTCAGTGAAAAACGGGCAACTGAAGTGAACAGACACTTCTCAGCAAAGGGACAATGGACCAACAAACACATGAAAACAATATTCAGCATCATTAGCCATTAGAGAAATGCAAATCAAAACACTCACATTCCATCTTACACCATAAAGAACGGCCATTCTCAACACAAGAAACAATAAATGCAGGCAAGGCAGTGAAGAAAAGTGAAGTCTTCTACATCACTGGTGGGACTGTAAACTGGCACAACCATTACAGAAATCAGTATGGATATTCATAAAATAGTGACAACAGAAATTCCATTTGACTCCCTATACCTCTTTTTGGGTGCCTTTCCGAAAGAGACATTATGTGACAGTGATGCATGCGTACCCATATTTACTGCAACACAGCTCATTATAGTTAAATCTTGAAAGAGCTTACACATCCACCAACAGATGAATGGATTAAGAAACTGTGACACATATAAAGATAAACTGGAGTCAACTGTAAGAAAATGGGAGCACCTTGCGACCATTACGCTTAAACACACAGAGAGTAACCATTACGTGGTTTCTCTAATACGAGAAATCCAAAGTATAACAAAGTAAAAGAGCAAAGTAAGAGAGATGGTAGGAAACAGGGAGATAAACTCAATAGGGAAGAAAAGGGGATCTGTGTCTGCTGAAGGGATTATGTCAACTTGATGGAATTGGAATTAAGGCACACACCTCCTTTAGGATTAAGATTTGTCAACCACCCTAGATTGGGGATCAAGAACTGGTCTGGATTAGAGCGTGAGTGATTTGTGGGCTGGCCAATGAGAGAAGAGCACCCACCCAGATGTGGGAGGACCAAGTGAACTCCAACGGTATAAAAGGGAAGAAGAGGGGCAATTGTTACAGCTCTCCCTCTGGAAAAGCTTTCGCCTTCGCGACTGTTTACAGACGCCGACTTGCTACAATCACAGATCCTAGATTCGCTCCAGTCTCGACTTGTGCCTGTCTGCCTGTAGCTGCCCTTCAGTCGCCTATCTTCAGGCTTCAGTCTTCACCCGAGATCTACAGCAGATTCTCACCTCACTGGCTGTTCTGCAGTCCCGGACGGGGGAATCTACTGCTTGGCTGAGCAGCCATCTTGGACCACGTCTATCCTTGGACTTATAAGCCTTCCTAACAGACCTTTTTGTGATAAGATCTGTAAATTCTGTCTTTTGAAAGGAACCCAAACTAATACAGGATCCAAGGAAAGAAGGGGACCAGAGGGCAGGAAGAAGAAAAGAATGTAACAATGATTAGGAAATGATCTGTGTATGCACCAATTCCTCAAGTTGAATGTAAATACTTTTTGTAACAACTGCATACTAATAAAAAGTGTAATTTGGGTAGAAAAAAATTGAAATTGTGAAACTGAGAAAAAAAATACACGTTAAGAAATATAAGACAGAAAGAATGTGAATAAGACAACAAAGGAAATGTACTATATGGGACTAGTTTTTTCTCCCCAGGTTTCACCCATCTTTTCTTCGGATCCTCCCCCACATTCTCACCATCTTACCTCAGTTTTTGAGTCCCTAATCCGACTATAATATTAGACCTACAATTCACTGTATCTAAGTGACTTAGCAAGATCCTGTCTCTAAATAATTGTTATTTTGAAAAGATAGCTGTGGTATAACTCCATGTGAAGGCCCTGTGTTCAAACCCCAGTGTTGCAAAATAAATCAATAATAAAATATGATGTACCTAAAACCGAAAAACAAACAGTATTTCGTAAGGTAGAAAACAAGAGTGTCTAAGCTAGGGGCCTGAAGACTCAGCTTATAGCTTCAATATTCTGGGAGGCTGAGGCAGGAGGATAAATTCAAGCCCAGCCTGGGCAACTTAGAAACTTAATGAGATCCTCTCAAATAAAACAATAAAAAGCAGCTGAGTATGTTGCCCAGTGTTATTGGCCCTAGGCTTGGGGGGAAGAACTGCTGTCAGCGTTCTAATTCCTATTTTCCAAGTATGAAACGTCAGTCATTTCACTTGATCCCTAATTTTCTCATTTTACACATAAAATTAGGAATAATATCAGGTAATTGTAAGAGCTTGAAAACTGTATCATTCTTGGTTTGGGCATAACTGAGTACAGAGAAGGAGAAGTGTTTTCCCACGTTCTCCATAGTTCCTTCTAACTACCTGGACATTCTGGGCGTTCGGGTTGTTGAAAGTGCATTATGAACTGCACTATGCACTATGAATCCACACAATAATGTCAAGGAAACTAGAGCTGCCCTATCGGTCATCGTCATGCACATAGACCATGCTACAAAAATCTTCCTTCTGTTACAACTGTGAACAGAGTAGTTGTTTGTCACCTCAATTTCTAAGACATGCTTTACATGGCACTACTCGTGGTACATCTCAATCAAAACTTTCCCTACATTTGTATTTTCATTACACTTAAGCTGAGTTCCACAATATTTATTTCCTGCTATTTCCTTTAGATTTCTTACTTCAAGATTCTCAAAAGGGAACCTCCCCGATTTAGCAATTCCAGGTTGCCTGCATAATCCACGATAGTCGTGGTATTATAAAATACTATTTCTTCCCACATTTTTAAACTCAGAATTCTGTAAGCCTTATGTCAGCTTTCTTCTGCCTGTGACAGCCACTTTTGTTACTCTTTGGCTATGAAACTAAACATCACCCTGTCTTTTCAAGTCTGTTTGGTAAAGCACATTATACCCAGAGAGAGCAGTTTATGTGGCTTCGGGCAAGGATCTACACACTACCAGATTCAATTTCCTCATTTGTAAAATACCCAACAAAAGGCCTAGAATACAGCAGGTTATTATCCATAGTCATTATTTTTCCTGGTCTCGCAGGTGAGTAATGATAATGGCATCCTCCTGAACTTTCTGGTGTTCACCAAGCCAGCCTAACCTACACAAAACCAATCTTCTTTTCATTCTTCCCTCTGCAGAGTTAAAAGAGAAGGACTCCAGACAAATCCAAGGATCCCCAACCCATTCTTTCTGTACCTGTGACATTATGATGTATAGCTTTTTGGGTTTTATTCAGGATTCCTGGCTCATAACTCCTTCCAAAAGACAGCCACAGAAACAGAAATTTCTCTTTCCTAGAAGGGTCCTAGAAACTCTGAACTTCTCTCCTAATTTTGTTTTGGAACAAGCCATAAAGGAATTCTCAGACTGGGGGTGCAGCTCAGTGATAAAAGTCCTTGCCTAGCATGCACAAGGCCATGGTTTCAATCTCCAGTAACAAAGATGGAAGGGAGGGATGGAGTGAGGGAGAAGGCAAGGCAAGGAAGGAAGAGAACAAAGAGAAGAAAGGAAAGGAAACTTCCAGCTTCCTGTCTCCCATACTGAAAACAGTTTCCCTCTGGCTAAGTCTCTTTGAGACCTTTCTGCCACTGCCAGCCAACCATGAATGAATTTGAGATCTCCTGAAGTTATGAGCTAAAAAAGAAAGGGGGGGGGGGGGGAGAGGAAGGACAGGAGAGGAGGAAGAGATAATGGTTGTGGTAGCACAGGAAGAAAAGGTGGTAGTGGTAGTGGAGGAGAAGTTAACGTTCTGGCCTACCCCAGTCCTATTGTAAGTAAAGAGACCCTCTTCATTAGGGAAGGGCCCTGGCCCACACCCTACAGGGAGAAATACTGCTAAGCTGACAGGTCTCGCTGTGTTCACCCATCCTGTGTATTATTATTAGATGTAGTTAAGCATCTACAGAAACTCAAAAAGACAAGGTTGAGAGAAACTCTGGATAGCTGAGGACATGATGGTTCCTGGAAAGAAACATGAAGCTCTAAGATCCATTCTGCATTCCTTGTCCTTTTCATCTTTTCATCTGTATACTCTGTAATATCCTTTATAATAAACTAGGCTTGTGGTTTGGAGCTAAAATGTCATTCCAAAGCCTCACATATTTCATGTTATGGATGATTATCTATGCAACCAGGCGCTGTTAAACGGAGATGAGGCCTGGTCAGGAGGGGTGGATTATAAGTATATGGTAGATTACAGGTATGTGGTAGACTGGAGGCATATAGCTAATTATGGGTCTGTAGCACACTACTGGGTATCTGACTGGGAAGGGGGATTACTGAGAGATAAACTAGAAGGGTACACATCAGTTCTGCTCTTCTTCCCGGACATGGCTTCCAGTTTGCTAGGCCAAGAGCAACTCTCCTCCAGCTATAAAGCCTCCACCATGTGCTTCCACCATGGCTAGCTTCCCACGAATGGACTGCAAGGTTCTGAAACTGTGAGCTAAAATAAATCTTTCTTCCCCTTGAATTGTTAGGTTTTGAGTCACAGCAATGAAAAAGTAACTATATTTCTCTGAGTTCTCTACAATGCTCAAGCAAACTAATTAAATCCAAAAAAGGAACTGTAGAAACTACAATTTACAGCCAGTAGATCAGAAGCATAGATAAAATTATCTGGGCCTGAGACTGCCATCTAACTGAAGGTAGGCAAGATCCTCAATCTGCAGGATCTAACATTATATTCTGATAGTGTCAAAACTGAATTTGAAAACATCCAGCTGGTGTCTCCTGCTACAGAATTATTTAACTGCTAGTGGGGAGAAATAGCCACTCCTTTTGGGATCACATACATCTTCTGTGTTGACTACTGTGAGGTGAGAAGCGAACAAAAAGATACCATCTTTCTGACAGAATACCTCAAACATACTAACAACCCCATAAAAATGGAATAAAGCTTCCTGAGGCACCTAACCCAGATCCCAGAAAAACTATCAGAAGCACAGAGAAGTTACTTAATATGACTTATCTTTTAGCAAAGCCAGGCAATAAGCAGGCTCGGGTATATGTCAAGTAGACAGATAGGAAGGTAGGCAGGCAGGCAGGCGAGCAGATACAATTAATACTGATGGGTGGACAGACTGTAGACAGACAGACAGCAATATCTCTAAGATGTATCTGGCAGCCCTTTTCTTGTTTCTTTTAATTCTATTTGAGGTTTTTTGAGATGAAATACAACAGAGCTTTAAAAAGCCCTGTGGTGTCTACTTCAACCCTCTTTCTCTGTGGTGAGGAAAGATGCCTTGCTCCTGAAGAATCAAGCTGTGTATGATGTAACTGTTTTCTTCTTTCAAAAGGCCCATATTCTGTGGTATTAACCACTGACATTGTATCCTTCCAATGTGTAGCTGCAGGAAAGCCAACCTATGACTCCTTGCCCTTGAAATCTTTCTATTAAGTACACATTAAATTCCCGGCCTTGTTAAGAGTATGAAGAAACACCTGGGGACTTGAGTGGGGGAGAATTGGGAGAAAGAGCTGACATGCTCATTAACAATGACAGTCATCTGCCCAGGAAACAAATTTAAGTCAAAATGGCAATACATGTTAATTTTATACTAAATTAGCTCCTTTACATATTATATATAATATTAAAAGAATTATATTACCTTTCCAGTTTCCAGAGGCCTAATTCAAGTTTTTCACCTTTTTGCACATTCCCAATCAAAACACTTGATACTTGCCTCCAGCATGTTCAGGTTTTTGTAACACAAAGGAGCATCAAGAAAGTAACAAAGCTCCCAAATCAACTTCCAAGATACCAGTTGGTTAGTTTCCACATTTGGACTGAAGCCTAAAATAATCTATTTTATCTACTCCTGAATGTGTGCCATTTCTGGCAAAGATTCTTCCTTCAGACTTTAATAGCTTAAATGATCTAGCTCATAAAACCTACATGAACCCATGTAGCGAGGGGAAGAACTAAAGTACAATACCAAGAAGAGCAAGGGCCAGCAATCACAAAGGGAAAAAAAAAAAGTCCACCTTTACTAAAGCACAGAACTTAAAATGACATTTTTCTAAGCTATGAAAAGGACTATGCCCACTTAAAACTCAGAAGTGTGGCTGTAAACCACATCAAAATAGACAAAGAAAAAGAGTTGTGTTTAAATTGTCTTCCTTTCTTCGTGTGTGTGTGTGTGTGTGTGTGCGCGCGCGCGCCCAAATTAAAAGTTTCTCAGGTTGTATCATACAAGCCATCTCCATCTCCTACAAAAGGCAAAGGAGACAGTACGTTACACAGCATAGAATTGATTATGCTCTTCAGACTCCTTAAAATAAGGAAAACTCTCTGGGTCCAATCATTCTAACTTCTCAAATTAGAAAGAAAACAAGTGAAAAAAAATGTACTTAAAAAAATACCTCGACCTGACCTAGTGGCACAAACCTGTAACCCCAGCACCCTGGGGGGCAAAGGCAGGAAGACTACAAGTTCAAGCCTCAGTATTTTAGCAGCTTAGCAAGATCGTCTCAAAATAAAAATTAAAAACGGACTGGGGATGGAGATGTAGCTCAATGTGAAGGCCCTGGGCTCAATTCCCATTACAAAAAAAAAAAAAAAAAAAAAAAACCTCAAATACATGCATTCACTCTTACAGGCTATTTAAAAGAAAATGTGGGAAAATGTATACATTCTAGAAGTAAAATGTTCTTACTTGTGCTCATTAAAATTGTTCATTAAAATCTTTAAAAATTGAATTTAAGGTAGAAAATCAAAATTTCTCTGAGATGTGGCTAAGTAGTAGAGCTAGACTTACACCAGGTTATATGAATTAAAAAGTAAAAGAATCAGGACAGACACACTCTTGGAAAAGCAAGCAATTTTAAGGTTTGAAACACTGTTGTTAGCACAATCCAGTTATTTAAACAACAAACTCAATGGTGAAAACAAATAGTCAAATGAGCAAGGGTCATGGCTTAGCAGTTAAGAGTGCTTAGATGGTGAGCATATGCCCCTAACTCAGACTCCCCAGGACTACTTAGGTTAGTACAGAAGGTAGCACAGGCCTATAATTGAGGAGAAAGACTACTGTGAGCCTGAGGCCAACTTGAACTACATAATAAATTCACCCTGGACTACAAAAAAATCAAAAGTGAGAAAAGTGAGGAGAGTTTGTTGTTGTTTTTGTTTTCTAAGACAGGGTCTCATTTACTCGCCCAAAGGGCCTCCAACTTACACTCGCCCCGTGTCAGCATCCCAAGCAGCTGGGATCACTGGCACGTACTAGTGCAACTGACTTACTTTTATATATTCAATATTATCAGAAGGAAAAAAACTGCACTGTTTTAAATCTTCACCTTTTCTTAACAGATATACTACATTACATTTTAAAGTTTTATCTGTATACTGTAAAAACAGAATCAAGTTATCATCCTTTTACTTAAATTTATAGACACAAAATGTTCAGCTGAGGATAAACAGATGAGAACAGGACCCTAAGTATTCATATGCGTATACTGTATTTAAAATATATAGAGAAAAGAATATAGGATGGATAGCTTTAGTAATACTACACTTGCCTTATATGTACAAGGCCCTGGATTCAATCCTCAGCCCAAATGGATGGGGAAAAACACCTGACATTTCTTCCTTAGCCACTGAATAAAGTTAGGAAAAGGCTTTCTTTTTTCTCTGATGTAACATGTATATGAACTAAAATTTTTTTTCTCAGTACTCAGTATTGAGCCCAGGAATTCACAAATGTGATGCAAGCGCTATACCAATAATCCACCTTTTTAAAAATATTATCTCAGTAAGTTAGCCAGTCTAGCCTCAAATTTTTGTGTTTTTTTCCCCTGCCTCAGCCTCCCGAATAGTTGGGATTAGAGAACTGTACCACACATGTCACTTGAAGTCTTTATAATAAATCGATCTCATGTTTAAGAGACCTTTTAAAATGTACTGCATTTTAACTAACCAGCAACTAAAACAGACAAGCACCATATCTAACAATCCTTATCCACTTCTAAATATAATTTTCAAGGCACTTTCATGCATGTTAACTTAATGTAAAGGATTATCTCTGTTTTAATAAATGAGAAACTCCATTTTCCCATAAAGCTCATACATGGCAGAGCAACTAATTACTTGAGCCTAGCTTTTCTGGTTCCAATTCTAGAGTTCTCTCCACTTCAATATCATTTATTCCTTACACACTACCACAATACAAAAGTAAAGCCAGTTCCTACAAGCAACCAGCGAAGATGAAATCATCCTACTCATACAGTTTTCATTACAGAAGCTGCTGAACTCTTGACTGACTGGCAAGCTCTACTAACCAGACTATGTTACTCTCCAATATGCCGACAGCAGCACTATTTAATACTACATTCCATACCAGAAGTGTCCAACCTGTGGCTTGCCTTTTTTTTTTAAGTAAAGAGACACTATCTTGCGTCACACACAAAGTACGTGACATATAGTAGTTAATGTATATAAGTAATAAAACTTTCTTTTTAAATCTTTTTAATATAGTTGGGCCCAGCAGGGTGGACCTATAGTCTCAATATTCTGGGAGACTAAGGCAGAAAAATCTTCAACTTAATGAGAACCCATCTCAAAATAAAAATTTTAAAAACAGGCTGGGCTATAGCTCAGGATGAAAGGCCCTAGGTACTGGAAATAAAGATTAATAACTAGTTTTTATAATTTTACTGTAAGTTAATAAAGGATAAAATAAATAGAAGGCTATAGATTGAACATGTCTGGTATACATAAGCCCTACTCACTTGAGTTAATTACCTGTTATAGGAGGACTGGCTTTCAACATGCTTCACACCATCCTAGCTAAATATCCCCAGTTTTGGCCTGCCACAATAGAAAACTCAAGCTATGGTGAGATGGTTTGGATCTACAGTGTCCCCCAAAAGGCTCATGTATTTGGATGTAGTTGAGAACTGAAGAACTGTGTTACTGGGAAGCGGGGTTGGGGGTAGGGAGAGAGCGCTGCAGAGGCCTGGCTGAAGATTATAGGTTTGACCTGGAAAGATTGTGTCAACTTGTTGAAATTGGAGGGGGTACCATAGGGCAGAGCTTTCAGGTGTGCCGTGTTGACCTGTGGGCCAGGAAATGAAGGAGGGGTACCCACCCTGGGGGAGAGGCAACTGGTAGTTTAAACTAATTAACGGAAAACAGAAGAAACATTGTTACAACTTCTTCCAGGGAAAACTCAGGCCTTGTCTGAGTCTCTTAGACTTCTGCTTGACTCCTACCTCCTATGGCTTCTGTCTGCAATAGGGTGAGTGTATCTCCACTCTGCCAGATACACTGTTGCCAGCTGCTCACTAACAGACTGTGTGACCTTCTGAAACTGAACTAAATCTTTCCTCCCTTAGGTTGTGGACAGGGGGTATTCTGCCACAGCAATGAATAACTAAGTAAGACAAGTCTGGAAAGCTTCTCAATGTAACAAGTCAAAGCTACATTTTATGTAAAGCTCTTGGGCTAAAATACATACCATTATATGGTACTCTAAAATAAATCTCCCAGCTAAATTTACCTATAATGATAAAACTATCGATGAAATGGGAATAAAAGCATATCTCAAGCAGCATTTGAGTACTTTTTCTCAAGTGAAAATTTGTCCTAATGTTACATATATTTGTATAAATCTATTTATCTCAGATAACTTATCCAACAGATCTACACTTAACAGCTTTAGTCACCACACAACATAAAAACTACTCAATTTGTAAAGACTGTGTTTATAAAAGAAAAAAAGTCAAACTGAATTAAAATACTCAAACGTACGAATAACAAAATCAGCACCTATTTCCCAGCACCTAAGGGACCATGGAAGAATGCTAAGAAGAAAAAAAAATGGCCAGAGAGAAGTCACAGAACAGACAATCTAGAGTCTGAAACACAATGAAGTCTCCTCTAGAATATTCTTTAAAAAAAAAAACTGCTTAAAAGTGAAAAATGGTGACAGCAACAGGTTAGTACAAAGGCAGGACCAACTACTGATGGAGCTCAAGTAATTGTGACATAGATCAGGGGCTAGGGAAAAGAGACCTCTAGAGAAAACAGGATCATTGCTACTGCTACTGACAATAATGGTTAACATACACTGTGCCCTTTACGCCAGCTTCAGTGCTTTACGTGCATTCTCCAAGTATTTACAAGGTTAAGTATTATTCTTACTTTCCAAATACGAAACTGAGGCTTGGAGAGATTAAGGACCTTGTCCATACTCACAAGGAGTTTGAAGTCTGGCAAGGAGATTAAAACCCATGACTCCAAAGCTATGGCTCTTAAACATGATATAAAGAAAACAATTATTTCCCCAATTTGGACTACTGCTGGGCCACAAGTTTGAGGCCATTAAAATGTATAGAGGATCAGCCAGTGGCCAGCCCAGGCAGGGCCTTTCCTAAAGGTTGATGCCCAATGTGTGCTGGATGAAACATATTTCACATATCAAACAACTGAATCCTACTGGATGCAAGACCAGGGTCAATAACTCCTTCCTCCCAGTAAGGCAGTTTTCGGAGGAGGAAGTAGCAGTAAATTTGAGAAAGGGAGTGGCAGAACACCAAACTTCAGAACCACTCTTTGAAATTTGATTAAACACCAAAGAAAGGAGGAGCAGGGCATAGTGGTACCCACCTGTAGTCCAGCTACTTGGGAAGCTGCAGTTAAGAGAATCCCTTAAACCCAGGAAGGAGCTTGACACGGATATGTCCAACACATCAAGATGCTGTCTCAAAAACACATAAAGCTGGTGTGCACCTATAATTCCAGCACTCTGGGAGGCTTAAACAAGAGAATTCAAATTCAAGCTCAGCCTGGGCAACAGCAACTTTCTCAAAAAAAAAAAAAAAGGGGGGGGGCTAAGATGCATAGCTCAGTACAAGGGCCCCAGGTACAAGCTCCAGTACTACAAATAAAGTCAAAGAAGGTAAGTAAAGTGTGTGTGGTGTGGAAGGTTTGGTCTAACAGCAAAAACAGAAGATCTTAACCTGCTAATTAGGCTCAAGCTTTGTAACTAGGACTACATTAAACAACATCCTGAGAGTCTTTTTAGAGTTCAGCTTATGAGAAACTTCTGTCTACTTGGTATCAAAAATAAAGACAGGGAAGAATGGAGAACATCAAAATAATTGCTAAATACAGGACTTATTTTTGAGTTCGAAGACCACTCCAAGCTCTTGCCTGCTTTAAAACCTTTTCACATTCATTGTTTCCCTGTTTTGTTCTTTGAGAAAAGCCTTCTCTGATCATCTTAGCCTGCCCTCCTGCCATTATCTTCCATTACAAAACCCATCTTGACACATTAATAACACTTTTCTCAATTTGTAAATTTCTTGTTTATCTATATATTTTCTTTCCTCTCCGATCTTCACAAGAAGAGAAGTTGCATTAGGGTGAGAGAGTCAAATTCGTTCTTTTCCACAAGACAATTGGCCCTAGAGCACTATGCCAGGCTCTTGGCAGACGTTAACTATTTTTTGACGACAACAACAACAAAAACACAAAGCTTTTTCAAAATGTCAGCCTCCCCACCCAAAACTTGAACTATTTATGTAAGCTGTATAAGTCATCCATTTTGGACAAGTAAAACAGCCCTAAATCATCATTTTGCTATTTCATTTCTCTCTACCACCAACAAGACTTAGAAAGCTCTAAGATTAGCAACCCAGTCTTGTATTTCATCTGTATGTGTTTTACAACACAGTGGGCACCTAATAACTAAATCAATTTGAATTAACTTAAGGACTGCACACAAAGTGTCCTCTGAGCTCTGACATCATCTTGCCCATATATCACAGTTTCCTATGGACACTAAAATTATGGGAAGATTATTTAAGATAATAAAAATCCTGTCTCTGCTTCCTGAATTACAGCATGTCTTAATAAACAAAATATTCAATAAATGCTTCTCAAACCTAACTACACTCAATGAGTCACTGAGGATGTAATGTTTAATCAAAGAGCAACCATGTCATACTACCAAGGTTAATCCGATGATTCGGCTAATAACTCATCACAGCTTCTAAGGAGTTAGTTAAAGCTGTCAAAGAGATTTCTGAGATGCCTTCATTTACAAACAGCATTACTATTCAAATTTCCCCACCGAAGTCCCTAATGGGCTCGGACCCGGCATTTTCACAACACCCTTGCCCAGAACCGCACGAAGTTAACAAGCCTTCCCGGTGGGGAAGCCATTAATTAAGGGAGCTACCCCCAATGTCCACACACCGCCGCTCTGACCTCTTGTCAACTGCCTGCCTGCATCTCTCCATACAAACCGAATTCGGTTTTCTGCTTTTACATCTGCACGGAACGCTGACACATAGTCTCTGGCCTGGAACAAAACGCGTCTCCCCAGGCCGACGGCCGCCCACCTACCCACCTTCACAGGTGGCACAGGCCTGAGCGCTGCCCGCGCCGCTCCCGGCGCACAGAAACCCTGGGAAACTTCCGAGGCGCAGACTCCAACAGCGCCGCATGAGCCCGCGGTCAGCCGGGTGGTCCGGCCCCGGCCGTGCCCGGCGACAGCCAAGATGGCCCTGAGCGGGCGCCGCGGCGGCAGCGGCACCGGACAGGAGCCACGCCGCAGCCGCAGCCTACCTGAGCGGCCCCGGGCGTGGAGCGAGGCCGGCGGCGCCCCCAGGCCCGGGCGGCCAGGCAGCGGCGGCCCGGAAGCGGACGGGCGCGCGCCAGGTAAGCCGCGGCGGGGCGGCGGGGCCAGGTGGGCCCAGCGGGGCGAGGCGCGGGCAGAGCGAGGCGCCGCGCGCTCGCGTGGAGGCCGCGGGCCCGTGCGGGCCGCGGTGGCCGGCGGGGCGCGGGAGGCGGGCGCGAGGCCGAGGGGGAGGCGCGGCCGGCGCGGAAGGCTTCCTCGGGCGGATGTGGGCGTCCGCGGCCGCCGAGGCAGGCCGCGACGACGCCGACGGCCGCGCGAGGGGGCCGGGGTGTCGGCGCTACCGCGGTCCTTACCCTGCATGCTGCTGACGGCCGGGTGGCCTGGCGCCGGGGACCCGACGGGGCCTGCGGAGCCGCTGCCGCTGCCGCCCGCGGGGCCGCCGCCGCCGCTCGGGCTCGGAGCCGCCATTGTTGGGAGTGTGGAGCCGAGCGGCGCCGCGGCGGCTGCAATGCAGCAAGCTCGGCCTCCGGCTCGGCCGAGGGCGCGGCGTGCGCCGCCTAGGCCCCGCCCCCGGCACGCCCCGGCCCCGCCCCCGGCACGCCCCCGCCCGAGCCCGACGCGGCCCGGCGCCAGATGCCGAGCTACGGGCCCCGCGGGGCTGGCGTCAGGGTTAGAAGGCGGTCTGAGGGGTAAGCCGGGCTGCGGACCGCGCGGCCTACCGTAACTCGCCGGGGATCCCGAGTGTGTGTGCGTTTGAGGAAGAAGGAGGTGGGCAGCTTCCAACATTCCCCACGAATCCGTCAGCCCAGAAATTTGAAAACCTTGGACTATCAGAAGTCAAAATCGGAACGAAAATTTGAAAAAAAAAAATCGCAGATGTAATGTTTCTCTGATACATCACTTCTAGAGGGAAATCTGCTCTGGCTTTGGTTCCAATCTGGCCCACCCCAATCCCCCAACCTTCCACATTACTCGAAGGCTGGGGTCCCCTACCCACAATACAGTTCTCAGACCCATTCCAAAAATACCGCATCGTTCTATTAACGATATTCCTAAGTAATTATAATGCACGTTTAATCTGTGGTGCACTATGGTAAACAACCAGCATTCCTTGACTTACCAAAATATGCCCAGTCTGTCAACCTTTTCTTTTTACAACCTCCCTCCCACATCGCCTTTTCCCCCGCCAAAACACACCAATTTCCCTTGCCCAACTCCTGTACCTCTTACAAGATCAATTAGCCACTAGTATAAATTATGTTAAATAAAAAGCTCCACCCCCAAAAAGCATATGAGGTTACTTCCAGTGCACAGAGACTAATTTTAGGAAAGCAGCCTCTAAAAGCAGAAAAAAAGTCCTTTATGAGGTTAACGATGTGGGTGCTAATCACAGTGTAATCAGAATGTCACAACATGGGATTTTGGACAAATACATGTCGTGCCTGTTATCTTACCGCCAGCCATCCTACATCCCAAGAATTCTGAGCCGTTAAGCTGGACGTTTTCGGCTCTTTGGAAACATTGTTCAACGTACATCCGGACCCTTTTCCCCAGACTCCCTCCATCCATACTTCATCTGGCATGCTGGAAATAATGCCCTTACACAAAACAGCCCTGCCTTCCTGCTTCAAAACCAGCTTCACCCGCCATCTTGACTGCTGGGGTCCTGACCATGACTAGCTGTACAACTTAGGAGAAATGAAGGGGAAGGCAGTAAAGACAAATTGAATGTAAGACCCGTAACTGTACTTCATAACAAGTGTGATGGAACTTTCCTCCGGGAAGAGCCTAGCTGAGCAATCTCTCCAAGGCTGGGTTCTTATAAACACTGGCCTGGTCTCCATCTGGGAAGTGGTAGCCCAGTCTGCCTTTGTTGGACCTGAAGCCCAACCTAAATGTCAACTTCTTGAAGGAGAGACATTGGAACCCAAGAAAAAGATTTCCCATCCACTTGTTCTGCCAAAAGGACAAATGACATATTCTATCTAAGTCCCCTGCTTGATGTTGATTGGAAGATAGCCTTGGCTTACCAGTGCATTCAGGATCAGCCTGGGCTACAGAGCAAAACTCTGTCTCAAAAATAGAAAAAAAAAGAAAAAAAATCAAACGAGTCAAGTAGAGTGGAACATCCCTGTAATCATATCACTGGGGAGGCTGAGGTAGGAAGAGTGTGAGTTCTAGGCTAGCCTGCACTACATTGCAAAACCTTGTTTCAAGAACTTTGCCCAAAAAAGTCAAATGAAATATATATTTCAAAACATCAACATGAAGCTGGGTGTGGTGATGCATGGGTGTAATCCCAACATTCAGGAGGCTGAGACAGAAGGATTGCCATCAGTTCAAGGCCAGCCTGGGCTACATAGTGAGTTCAGACCAGCCGAGACTACAAAGTAGGACCCTGTCTCCAAAAAAAAAAAAAAAAAAAAAAAAAATCAGCATAACTTGCCAATGATTAGAAAAATGTATGGATGTATAAAAATAGGGAGCTTTACCTCCCTACATAATAGTTATGTATTTCCTTTGGATTGGCCATTTTCTTTTCTTTGTTTGTTTGTTTGTTTGTTAGGGGGTTTTGTGGAAGGGTGGGGTATTTTTCCTTTTCTTTTTTTCTGTTTTGGTCCCAGCGATTGAACCCAGGGCAAGCACTCTACCACTGAGCTACATTCTCAGCCCTGGATTGGACATTTTCACAGACAGGAAAAAAGCACACACAGCCCCGTAATTTTCTAGCAATGTTCCAAATACTGTGTCCAGTCATCACCACAGTCTTGTTGCAGGGTGACCAGAGACACTAGTTTTATTGAGAAGTACTGACACATTATTCCAGCACCTGCTAGTCGGTTCCCAGCCAATTCCTATTGTCTAGACATCCGTGTGCTGCATGTGTGTCATCTGATTTCTCATTTCTATTACATTGGGGTCTGAAGTGGTGCTAAGCTAAGAATTGGCAGGGAGGTGTTTTGGTCTCCTTATTTTCCTCAGTACTAGGAGTATCTAACCCCTGGTTTTAGAAGGGAGTGGTTTTGTTTTTGAGTCAGATTCTTGGTCTTAGTCCAGGCTGGTCCTGAACTCACTATGTAGCCCAGGCCTACCTCAGACTCCTGAGTGCCAGCATTATAGGCATGAATCACCACACCCAGCTAATTTTTTTCTGTAGTGCAGGGGAATAGAACGCCTGGCCGTGCTCATGCTGAGCAAGAACTTTAACAACTGAGCTATGTCCCCAGCCTCTCATCACTATTCTTTGGTGTGTATAATTGATATTTACAGTCGTATGTAAAATGCTTATGTAAAGCTCCCTTTTCCAATTATACATCTTTTCTTTGTAGAAATTTAATATGTATGTACATATATACGTATGCATGTACTTTGGTGGTACTGGAAATTGAACTCACAGCCTTATACATGCTAGGCAAGGGCTGTACTGTTGATCTGTACCCCTAACCCTGTATTTATCTTACATAAATTCCGAGGGGCAATGCTGGAGATTAAGAAGTCAGGCAATTACCACGGGGGGAGGGGGAGAAGTATACACATTCACACACTCACAGATTTCCAGTCTTGCATTAGATTATGGATAGGTTGTTCAAAATGAGTTTTATCAGCCAAGCATACATGCCTATAATTCCAGCACTGAACAATCTGAGGCCAGAGTTCCAGGCCAGCCTCGGCTAGCAGTGAGTTCAAGGCCAGCGTGGAACCCTGTCTCTAAATGAATAAATAATGTGACAAAGAAACCTGACAGAAAACATTCAGTGTAGTGAATTTATTAAGGAAAGTTAGATTAAAAGGCCGTATACAATTGAGCAAGTTATTTGTCTAATAATACTGAATGATAGGTTTGTGCTGAATTTGACAAATACTTGTCTTGCTCTTCTTACTGGGTGAGAGCTGCTGAGTAAGTCTACACATGACATATGATCAAAAAGTAAAACGAGCTTTGCTTTGTCTAAACGGGTGAAGCTGTGCGTGGGCTTTTTACTTTGTCTTACATGTTATTTATTTTGTCTTATGTATTTGTGTTTTGTGTTTGTTTGAGCTGAATCGTGTGTCCCTCTCCCAAATTTAAACGTTAAAGTCATAAACACCAGTAACGTAAGATGTGACTGTGTTTGGGGATAGAGTGTTTAATGGGGTAACTAAGACAGACAGAAGTCTAATGGGTAGGCCCCAATCCAACATGACTGGTGCTGCCAGGTGTGGTAATACACTCCTGTAATCCCAGCACGCTGTGGAGTTGAGGCAGGAGGATCACAAGTCCAAGCCAGCCTGGGCCACTTAGCAATTTACCCAGGCTTTGTCTGAAACAATAAAAAAGGGGTCTAGGGTTGCAACTCAGTGCAAAGGCCCTGGGTTCAATCCTCAATATTGGGGGAAAGGAAAAGGAAATTGGCATACATATACCCACAGAGGGAGATCCATGTCAAGAAATAGTCAGACAGTAGTCTTCTACGAGCCAAGAAGAGGGACTTGAGTAGAAATCTACCTGCCAGCATGTTTATCTCAGATGTTTAGGCTTCAGAACTGGGAGAAAATACATTGCCATTGTCTAAGTTGACCTGTCTGTGGGGCCTTGGGGTAGCAACCCCAGCAAACTGACACTGTTCTGGGTTCAAAAGCATGATTTCCTTCAAAGAAGTTCTGCCTTTCTAAGGATCATAATAGTAGAGTGGGCACTCTTTGGAGAGAGAGGGAAAGACAGCTGGGCAATGTACATCACTAACCAGCAAAATTGTGTTTATAACAGATTCTTAAGGAAATTTCCCATGAGCCCAAACCTTTAAGGGCTACAATGTGATAATATTTCACTTCCAATGACTGATGAACGTCATGCTGACAGTGAGGCGTGGCGAGATCATAGTGCCCTGTCCTGAAAGAGGCTGCAGAGAAAGAGTAATGTTTGCTCACCCCTTGCTTAGAGGGCTTGGTTGGGAAATATAGCTTGCTTATTTTTGATTCATGTCTCAAGAGTTCGATTAAGAATACATTTTTCTCTTCCCATTCTAAGGAGAGTAAAAGCAGTTTTCAAATGGATTTCACCTTAGGACCCCAATTTCAGCCTTTGAGAAAGTACTAAAGAGTGTCAGACACCTCTATTTGGCTGAAACAATCACCAGATTATTTCTTTTGTGGGCTCAGCAGTTACCTCTATTCCACATTCATCTCTTGTCCACCCCAGATCATCAAGAGCTAGATCACTCAGAGCACCAGGCCATCCAGTGACTGATGCTGCCTCTTCAAGCAAAGGGCTGCAAACCAGGCAGGTTTCTGAATATTTTTGAGCATTGTCTTTAACTGGAAATACAGGGCAGGTGAGAGGCTTTGACCCATTCCTGCTGTCAGAGCTTAAAACAGACTCAGATGAAAGCACACCTGATTACTAATAATCATGCATGTATATACAGTTTTATAAGCAAATGTGTATTATATTATTTATAAGAATAAAAGAATAGAAATCTCTAAGTCACCACCACCAAGTGAAAGTTCATATTAACACTATTAGTCATGGTCTGAGCAGATGCAAATATATTACAAAAGGATATGAATTTATTCTGCCAGACACATACCTGCAGCCTGGCCTTGTATTATGCATTCTGTTGAACTAACCAGAAAGAAAGAACAAAAGATTAGATACACACTTCTGTGGAGATGGGGCAGAGACAAAGGGGCACTTTGGGGTACTAGCCATATACTATACCCTGAAAGAGACTTCTGGCTACACAGTGTAAGTACTTGTCAATACATATATGCAGCAAGTGTATGCTTAATATTTGTTTTTATGCTAAAAAATTGTGTATCTCATTGTATGTAAATTTTATATTCAAAGGGGAAAAAATTAACAGCAAATGTCAAACTTGATAAATAGATAAATGCTGAAAGGCGCACACGCACGCGCGCGCATGTATGTGTGTGTGTGTGTGTGTGTGTAGTTCTAGAGATTTGGCCCAGGGCTTTTTCGCACTGAGCTACATTGTCAACCCATTTTTTTTTTTTTTTTTTTTTTTTGGTTTGAGACAGTGTCTCCAGAAGTTGCTAGATTGCCCTGGCTGGGCTCAAACTTCCAATCTTCCTGCCTCTGCCTCCCAGAATGCTGGGATTGGAGGCCTGTGCCAGCAGACCCTGCTGAATACTGAAATATTTAAGGAGACATGTACTGACACCTGCAACTGACTTTTAAAAAAATGAGTGAATGAAAAGACAGAGGGGTAGGAAGATGGATACCTATGTGCCAAAAGCAACGAATAAGCTTCGTGGAGGTGGATCGGTTATATTTCACATCCACCACTGTCTACATGGACTATGCAGTGAGACCCTGACAATAACTACCAAAGGGAAAAAACCCTTTGTTGTTCTGTCTTTTTCTTGCTGTCATAGTTCCCCAACCTCTGCACAAGTGGCATTTAGCACCAAATCAATTGTTGTGGGTTGTGCAGCCCTGTGCATTGCAGATGTTCAGCAGGGTCCTTGTTTCCACTTGATGAATGTCAGAGCCATCAATCCTGTTCCTCCGACAAAATCAGGACAAGAAAAATATCTTGACTGTCAGATGTTCCTAGGGGCTAAATTGCCTTTGGATGTGGGCCACTTTTTTTAAAATACCGTTCAGAAGTATAGTTTCTTAATTTGTTATATGCACTGAATTTTTTATTAATCCATTTCTTTAATCCAAGAGAATGAAATTGGCTATGTTCTCATTATCTCTACAACCTAAACTTTTAAACTTCTTATATGGGGCTGGGGACATACCCTAGTAGTGAAAGCATTTGCCTAGGATGTGAAAGGCACTGGGTTTGATTTTCCAGGACCATGTAAAAATTAACTGGGCATGGTGGTATAGACCTGTAATCACAGCACTCAGGAAGCTGAGGCAGGAGGATTGCCCAGGTTCGAGGCCAGTTTGAACTCTAGAACTAGACCTGTCTCAAAACAAAATGAAGCTTCTTATATGCCCCACAGTTGTTTCTTTCTGTGCGTTAGCCACCCTGTGGCAGGAATCAACCTTGCCTCTTTCCCTATTACCTTCAAGGTGCATGTCTAGCAACACTCTTCGGCATCCTCAGTGGGCACTACTACCCAAAATCCAGAGGTGAGCATCCTTAACCTCTCAACTCCCCTGCTTTCTGGGGAATAATTCTTCTGCCCAAACTCCTTCAGATGGCTAATCATGTAGACAGAACATGTCTTGATTGAATGGCATAGTGAGTCTTTTGGTAAACCTCAAATTGCACGTGTCACAAAAAACATCATTCCAGTACAAGGCTGGAATTTTTAAAATTGTGCTTTCCAAACAAACTACATTCTGCCAGCTCCTGGTTCCTGGTCTGGAGGCTCCTTGTCAACATCAGAGAAAAGTTCAAGTGCTGAATAAAATTCTTTAAGGTTTACTGATTGCATGTGTTCCTTGCCTGATTCTTGCTGATTGGCTTCCCCCAACACAGGGCCCAGCTTGCACACTGTTGGCTGCAGATTGTTTCTTCTCCCGATCTACAATATGTAGATAACCTGTTTGTATTAGCCCTTTCCTAGACTTTCTAAAACAGACCATTGTTATGGAATAACTTTATTATTTTTCTGTTCTAATACCATATAATGAGTAGGCTACATTCTCAAAAATAATTTAAAAAACAATAACCCTAGATCCTGGGCAAACTCAATCTTTTTCTCTCCATGTGTTCCCCAGTGTTCTGACCCTGTGTGTTAATTGACAGTGACAGGTGAGTTGTAGATCTTGCCATCTCTCCAGGGAAAAAAAAGTCCAGAGCTACTCCTGGAAGCTCTGTCAGAAGAGGTTAAGTTCAATTGGAAAAAAACAAATGCAGGCAGAATCTCAGCATGCGCAGACATCCAGCCATCCCCAGCACAGGCAGCAGGGACAGATGGGGCCTCCCACAAGTCCATGATGGAGGGGTTTTGGGGAGTTCTAGCCACCAAGGTGAGATAGATGTCACAGACCAAGCAAGGACAAAGTCAGGCTGTTCAAATTCGGCAGGATCACCAACCCAGCAAGTGGCTAGGCACCTTAAAGTAAAGGAATCCACGGTAACACCAAGTGAACATATGAAAGTAAAGGTCAATAAATAAGGGTTGAGAAGAAATATATATGAGGGCAAAAGAGAACTCATGATCCTCCCACCTCAGCCTCTCAGAGGCCGGGATAATAGGCATGTGCCTCCACCCCTGGACTATGAAGGACTCAGGTAGACACGGGGCCTCTACTTTTGTGGTCAAGCACTCTTTACTACAAACTATATTTTGAGCCTAAATAGCCACTACTTTTGTGTGTGTGTGTGTGTGTGTGTGTGTGTGTGTGTGTGTGTATATATATATATATATATATATATATATATATATATATATATTAAGCGATTCAACATGGGGAATTGGAATAAAAATCTTTTAAAATATGTATCTTAGTTACTTTTCGTTGCTGTGACTCAATACCCGACATCCACAAATTTAGAAAAGGAGAGGTTTATTTTAGCTCACGGTTTCAGAAGGTCACAGTCCATTCAGGGGTGGCCAGCAGCAGTGGAAGTACATGGCAGAGGTGAAGACAGCTCCTCAAGACATTACACACAGGCAAGCAAGTTGAGACTAGTTGAGACTAGTCCAAGTCCCAGCCCTAGTCCTCAAGGAAGGCAGGTGCAGCTTATATATCCTTCCAGGTCTCCTCCCAGTGATCAGCCCCTCCTGGATCCAGGTGTGGAAGGTGTGGCCATTACATGCCTTTAATCCTAACTTCCATGCCTGTAATCCACCCCTCCAGACTAGGCCCTAATCCACCAACAGCACATGGTTCCATAGACAATCCATTAATATTTATATACATGAGACTTTTGGGGGACAGTCCAGAGCCAAACCACAGCAATATGTATGCATGAATTTTTGGATGGATAGGTAGATAAAATGATAAACCAAATGTGGCAAAATGTTAGTGATTAGTGAAATGTAAGTAAATAAGTTATGAAAGTTAAACCATTCTGAAATAACTAAGTATGCCATCATATCTATTGCTTTAAATATACTTATGTGATATAGATTTAAGTTCATTTAATGTAGCAATCTGACATAGTCTTAAGTTCGTTTATTGTAGCAATTCACTTATTTGGTCTTTGATGTAAGTTTATCCTAAGAAAACCGATTGATGCCATGATAACCTTTTAAATGTAGAAACATTTACTTTTCAGTACTCAGCTAAGGCATTGGAAATTTAACTTTTTTTCTTTCTCACATTTTCTTGCCTTATGGATTACACTGTTATACTTCTTCTCTTATATGGACTGATGGGTGAGGTCAGGTTAAAGAATCTCAACAAAGACATAGCAAGGGATAGAAAAAGAAAGAACTTTTGGCAAATATCCCAATAAAGGGATCTGCTGGACTCAGAGCAGAGGCATCAAGATTTGACCACTGCAGCCCATTCGAGGGGTAGGAAGCTGAGCTAAAGCTTGGTGATTTGAGTGAAATAAGTCAGACTCAGAAGATTAAATATGCTAAGTATTATATGGTTTCTCTGATTTTGAAAACCCAGAACACAAGCATTCTTTAGTACCACATGGTGTGCTAGTGGGAGTTAGGGGGGATAGGGAAGGGGTGGGAGGGCCAAAAATAGGAAGGGATTGTAAATTTGATGTGATACATATATGCACACAATACTCAAGTTCCTTGCAAACATTATGTATTGCATATGCATATTAATAAAAATGGTAGGAAAAATATTCTTAAATGATAGGCATTATTTTGCCTGTATGTTATATACTGGAAACATACAAGGTGGCAAAGAATAAAAAACACTTAAAATATTTTGTTATTTAACTGAGGGGCTGGAGGAATGGCACAGTGGTTAATGTGCTTGCCATAGCAAGTGCTAAGTCAAGCGCTAAGTACCTGAGTTCGATTCCTCAGCACCACATAAGCTGGATGTGGTGGTGCACGCCTGTAATCCCAGCACACGGGCGGCTGAGGCAGGAGGATTGCCATGAGTCCAGGGCCAGCCTGGTCTCCGTAGTGACTTCAGGACCAGCCTGGGCCACAAAGCGAGACCCTGTCTCAAAAAATAAACAAACAAAAACATGATCTTGCAAGATGACAGGTAAAAAAGCTGAGAAGCCAGACCCTAAGGAGAAGAAACCCGAAGCCACGAAGGCTGATGCCCCCGGGGCAGCTTAAAAGGGGAAAGGGAAGACTAAAAAGCCCCAGAAGGGGAGGCCCCATTGCAGCTGAGGCCCTGTCCTGGGGAGAGGAATTAGCAGATGCTCCCGGCCTGCCAAGTGTTCTAGAAAGGCTCTGTACAAGAGGAAGTGCTCAGCAGCAAAGGCCACGGTTGAAAGGAAGAAGGAGAAGGTTCTCGCCAGTGTCACAAAACCAGTTGGTGGAGACAAGAATGATGGTACCGGGTGGCGAAGCTTCGCCAAATGCCTCGGTATCACCCTGCTGAAGATGTGCCTTGAAAGCTGCCAAGCCGTGCAAAAGCCCTTAAGTTGGCAGGTGAGTAAGCAGGCCAGCATCACTCCAGGGACCATCCTGATCTTTGCCCTGGGCGCCACAGAGGCAAGGGAGCGGTTTCCCCACACAGCTGAGTGTGGCTTGCTAATGGTGACCGGGCCTCTCCCCTCCATCCAGTTCCTGTGCGTAGAACACACCAGAAATTTGTCGTCGCCACCTCAGCAAAACCTGACATCAGCAAAGTGAAAATCCCCAAACATCTCCCTGATGCTTACTTCAACGAGAAGAAACCACGGAAACTCAGACACCAAGGGGTGAGATCTTTGACACAGAGAAAGAGACATATGAGGTTATACAACAGCGCAAGATTGACCAGAAAGCTGTGGACACACAGATTTTACCAAAAATTAAAGCTATTCCCCAGCTGTGGGGCTGTATGTGGTCAGTTTTGGCTCTGACAGATGGAATGGATCCTCATAAATTGGTGTTCTAAATTTCTTACTAGAAACCTAATTAAATAACTGAAACATTAGAAAAATAATGAAAAAACATAATGAACTAGAGAAATGCAAATCGAAGCAACACTGAGATTGCATCTTACTCCCACAAGAATGACTGTTAACAAGACCTGGAAAAACACCAAATGCTGGAAAGGGTGTAGGGGAAAAGGAACTCTTGTACATTGTTGGTGGGACTGTCAACTGATAAAAGGATTATGGACACAGTATGGAGATTCCTCAAAAAAAAAAAACCTAGAAATAGAGATTCCATTTCACTCAAGCCATGCCTCTTTTGGATATCTTTCCAAGAGTTAAAAAGCATCATACAACAGTAATACATGCATGCTCATAGTTATAGCAGCACAATTCATACATAACAGCTAAGTCCTTGAAGTAACTGTTGTGTCGGTCAACAAATGAGTGAACGAAGACACTGTTGCATGTTCACACAAAGGAGTGCTACCCTGTCACAGAAGAAGAGGAAATCTGAGCCATGTAGACCGCCATGCTTAGCAAAATGTTCAGACCAGAGACTTAAGTAGTGCATGATGTCTCTCTCATATGAGAAGACACAAGGATAAACAAATAAGCCAAATAAGAAAGATGGTAGGAAACAATGGAATAGATGTAGTAGAGCTGGAGAGGGGCCGTGGGCACGCTAAGAAAGCGGGAAGCAGGAAAGGGAAGGAAAAACGATGGACATCTCTTATGTACGTGTACCACATCTTCAAATTTAATACGATTATTGTGTATCACAAATCCGTACCAATAGCAACAATTTTGGGGAAAAAAACACAATGAGCATTGAGTTTGAATGTATTTCATTTGAACTAATTTTGTTTTAACAGTACTAGATACAGAGGCTTTTTAAAAAGATCTTGTTCTAAGTTTAGTTTGTGATAGTTATTTTTAGTGGTCATCAGAGTATAAAAAGGAACTTCATGAAACCTCCAAATGGATAAAGTATATTCTCTGCAGTACACACAATAACGATACTCATTGTTCAGGACCATCTGCTAGTTAAGCTTTCTTCCTTGTTTGACAGCAGGAATTCCTTTGACCTGAGCTATTCCAGCTCCTTAATTTCTTTCTTTTTATTTTTTAATTTTTAGGCAGAGCCTTCCCAAGTCACTAGGCTCTTGCAATCCTCCTTTGGGAACTAGTGATCCTCCTGCCACACCCTCCTAGAGGGCTGAAATTACACCCATGCACCACCATATTACCTTAACCAACATTTTTTGATGAAATGTGGCTATTAATTCCATAGTCCCTGATATGAATTGGTAGCTCTTGGAGACTAACTGAAAGATGCTTGCATTTTAATAATTTTAACCAATAGAATTAATTGAAAATCTTAAATTTTTTATATGGAACATTTTATGTATTGATTTTCATTTATTAGGACCTTAAAGAGGCTGCTAAACATTTTCACTTGGTAGGATATTTTACGTTATACTTTGGTAAAAAATTTCTTCATATTCTGGAACTACACACACATATATATATGTACATAGTATTTGTATAATCTACATATGTAACATGTAATTTGTATATGCACAAATTACATATATCACATATGTACATGTACATGTATTTAATCATCTTTTGTTTTCATGGTGCTGAGAAATGAAATCTGGGCGCTTGCATATGCTAGGCAAGTGCTGTACCACTGAGCCACACCCCATCTCTGCATATAGTATGAAATCCTATGGATACACTGATGTAAATATATACACCTACATACATATGTATATTTAGATTTAGTGTACAGACTTTTATACAGGAGTCTACTAAATACGCACTAAATATACATACAAATGAAGATCAAAGATTATGGTGAATATTTAAAATTTAAAAACTAATAATAGCAACAAACACATTGCCAAGAACTATAAGTGTGTTCAAAGTGAAGAGGAAATTTTTGAGTATTTTGAGGAGGATTAAGGCAATGTATCTTATTAAAACCTTTTAAAATATCTGCCATATTTTTTATCCAGACCCATTGACACAGGCCTATAATCCCAGCATTATGGGAAGCTGAGGCAAGAAGAGTCCAAGTTTGATCCCAGCCTGGGCAACCTTGTCTCAAAATAAAAAATAAAAATAGATTGGGATGTAGCTCACTGCGAAGGCCCTGAGCTCAATCCCCAGTATCAAAATAAACAAACAAAAAATTTACCATTTTTAAATATTTTTTACTACATATATAAAGGACCATCATAATTAATGATAGCCTGTATGGATATAAATTTCTAATGGACTTCTCCTCCTCTTTCTCCTCCTTCTTCCTTCCTTCCTCCCTTTATTTATTTATTCATTTACTTATATTTTGAGATATGGTTTATTATGGTTTGGGTCTGGAATGTCCCCCAAAAGCCTCATGTAGGTGGATGTTATGGATTATCGATGGACCCACGTGCTGTTAGGTAATGGGGCCTGGTCTGGAGGGGTGGATTGTGGGGATACAGTGGATTACAGGTGTGTAGTGGAAGACAAATCTGTGGTATATTATAGATTGCAAGCATGTGGTGGATTAGTGGCTTAAACCTGAAAGGGGCAGATCACTGGGACAGGACCTGGAAGGGTATGTGCTACTTCCTCTCTTCCTTTTTTCCCTCCTTCCTTTCTTCCTGCAAAGACTTGACTTGCTGTTTGCACTGCCATGAGGAGCAGGCTTCACTTCTGCCATGTACTTCCATGGTTGCCAGCCACCCATGAATGGACTGTGACCTTCTGAAACTGTGAGCTAGAATAAACCTTTCCTTCCCTAATTTTTGCATGTATAGTATTGACTTGATGAAAAAGTAACTAAAACAGGGTTCCACAAGGTTACTAAACTGCTCATGCTAGGCTCAAACCTATGATCCTCCTGCCTCAGCCTCCCAGAGAGTTAGGATTACAGGTATGCACGACCACATCCGAGTCTAGTAGACTTCTTTCCTCCTCCTCCTCCCCCCTTTCCTCCTCCCCCTCCTTCCTCCTCTTCCATCTCCTCCTCCTCCTCCTCCTCCTCCTCCTCTTTCTCCTCCTCCTCCTCTTCTTCTTCTTCTTCTTCTTCTCCTTCTCCTTCTCCTTCTCCTTCTCCTTCTTCTTCGAGGCAGGGTCTTGCTCTGTAGCCCATGCTGGTCCTGAAGTCCCTATGGAGCCCAGGCTGGCCTTGGATTCATGAAAATCCTCCTGCCTCAGCCTCCCAAGTGCTGAGATTGCAGGCCTGTGCCACCAACCCCAGCTTATGTGGTACTGGGGAAGTGCTATTGGGCTTGCTAGGCAAGTGCTATTCCTCCAGCCCCTCTAGTAGACTTCTTACAATTATTTTGCTAGACATTTGGTTGGATCTGATCAGGCAGACAGTGTTATTACTTTCCAGTGTATCTGAAAAAGGGCTCAAACCAGAATACAGTTTTGCCATTGTCTTGTTTAGCATGCTTGCATTAGAACTTATCTGCCAACTGAGATTGATTTTCAGGGAACTTTTACAATTATGTGCCCATTTTGCTAAGATTAGTTTAAAGCTAAATGATATAATTCCCAAATCCTCTGAACTCAGCACATGGCAACTTCCATCTGTCTCAGACCACTAAGAGCCAGTGAAGTTGTGGGGAGCTCCCTGTCCACTGCTCCTTGGTACGGGGCATGTCTACGTTCCTACAGCACCTCCCACATCATGACCCTCGTCTGCTTGACATGATCAAACTTGCCATCTTTCTGCCTCAACCTCCTAAAATTCTGGAATTACAGGCATGTGCCACCACATCCACACACCGCTAAAATGTTGTATTGCTGTATATAGGCTCTCTCTATTTTTTTTTTTTTTTGAGACAGGCTCTCACTCTGGTCCAGGCTGGTCCTGGGCTCACTATGGAGCCCAGACTGACCTTGGACTCATGGCAATCCTACTGTCTCAGCCTCCCAAGTGCTGGGATTACAGGTGTGCGCCACCACGCCCAGTTTATGTAGTGCTGGGGAATCAACTAGGGTACTTAGTGCTGGCCAGGCAAGTGCTTTAACCGCTGAGCCATTCCTCCAGCCCCATCTATATAAGCTCTTGCTAAATTGCCCAGGCTGGCCTAAACTCAACTCGGCCTTCTCTTACCTCAGCGGCCAAGTGGCTGAAATCGTAGGAATTATGCCACCACAACTGTATCCTACACGTCTCTTCATGCAACTTTGTCCTGTGGGCCTCGGTCTCTCATGGGGCAAATGCAGTAGAAAAAGAGGGAGCGCCTAGGACTGGGAGGCAGAAAAAAAAAGAAGAGAGTTTAAATTTACAGTAAACAATGTCTTTGAAACTTTGCCTTAGGCACTTACCCAATCTGGGTCTCAGTTTCCCTGCTCTGCAGTGAGAACAACGATATTTTCCATGTTTGACTGTCTAGTGGGTTGAACTTTATTTTGACTTATTTATTTATTTATATTTTGTGAGGCTGGGTCTTGCTCTGTAGTCCAGGTTGGTCCTAAACTCACTGCGGAGCCCAGGCTGGCCTTGGAATTGTGGCAGTCCTCCTGCCTCAGTCCCCCCAAGTGCTGGGATTATAGGTATGCACCATCCTACCCAGTTTATGTGGTGCTGGGGAATTGAACCAAGGGTCTAGAGCTTGTAAGGCAATCATTTAACTGCTGTGCTATTATTCCTCCAACCCCTACTTTGACTAATTTAAAAAGTATATATTTTTTAGTTGTAGAAATGTAGTTATCTTCCTCCTCCTCATTTTTTCTGCTTTCCTTCTTAAAGTCTGTGTTCTTCCTGTTGTTGTTGTTTCTGGTGCTGCTGCTGCTCCTCCTGGTGCCCACCGCTGCCATTGGACTAAACTCAGGGCTTCACATATGCTAGGCAAGCACCTTATTACCGAGCTGCAGCCCCACCCTATTTATGTATGTTTTCTTTCAGTACTAGGGATTCAATCCAGAGCCTTTGCACTGAGCTATATTTTTGGCTCTTAATTTTTTTTTTTCATTTTTTATCTTAAGACAGGGTCTCACTAAATTGCTAAATTGTTTAAGTCAAGTTGGGCTCAAATTGGTGATTCTCTTGCTCCAACCTCTTTGGTAACTGGATTTACAGATGTTTCCCTGCTTCCTTGTTCCTTCTTTGAAAACTTTATGCTTATAGCTTTCATGATACTACTTTTTGTCTGTTTTCATTCTACCTCGATGGCCCCTCAGCCTCATTCTCTCATGATTGAGACTCCTTATTTCCTGGGCCCTATGTTTTGAATAGTTTTTGTACCTATTCTTGATTTTATTTTCACTCATTGTTTCAAGGCCTAAAGTTTGTTGTTTCCTCTCCTTAGAGATCCCCTTTAGGGACTGGATGAATGACATAGCAGTTAAAGTGCTTGCCTTACACCATATAAAGTTGGGCATGGAGGCACATGGCTGTAATCCCAGCACTGGGAGGCTGAGGCAGGCAGATTGTTCTGAGTTTAAGGAGGCCAGCCCGGGCTATACCAATGAGTTAGGATGAGCCTGGGCTACAGAGAGAGACCCTGTCTCAAAAAAAGAAAAAACAATCTCCTTTAAGTATACACAGAGTTGCTCTGAAATTTCAGGTCTATGCTCAAGGTTGTTTTATCTGTTAATCTTCCCCTAACCATCTCATGTAAGTTTCTAAAACTACCTGTCTTCTTAGCCTGACTAAATTATGTCTGCAACACTTATCACTACCCAACATACTATTACTTGTGCATTTATCATTGTTCGGCTTGGTCAACAAAAGATAAGTCCCTTCCAGGCACAGAAAAGATAGCTGATGAAATATTTATTGAATGAGTAAGTAAATGAAAACAGATGACACTTCACATTATTTCCAAGATGAGGCATACACATTTTACTTTTGTAATAACTTTTGGCTGTTCAGTCTGTTCAGAAAGATGGGATGTTTTGGGTTTCTTCTCAACTAGCCAGATCATAAGGGAACTATTTTCTCATCCATGTTAGGAATTGTCTGCTGGTATTAGAGTTCCCAGCCTTAAGTTCACGAGTTCTAAGAACGGCCTTCAGTGTCTGTACTCAGAATTTTGTGACAAAATGTTAAACATGCATCTTCTTTGGGATAAGTTATCTTTCTTATAAGTTCCATCAGAGTCACCAAAGGCTCTTTGGCCCCATTAAAGATTTTGGAAAATTTCTGTCTTCTTTGGATGTTGACTACCTAAAACCTAAGATGTTGAAGATAAAACTCACATCACCTTTCTCTTCAAACCAGCTTACCTCTATGTTCCTGGGAGCCAAACACCACGGTGTTGTAAGTGTATCCAAAGCAGGGGTCTGCCTAAATGTAAATTGTCAGCCACGTTCTCCTCAGGAGCTCATAAAGTAAAACTGTCATACATGCTAATATTATAAACGTCTGTCTAGGCTGGAGTAGAATAGAGGTTTGACATGCTGGGTCTTGGTTAGCATGAGGGGCTTAGAGAATCTATTAAGTCCTTTGTCCACAGGTCAGTTTTTCACTGGTCATAATGAGCACAACATGTCCCTACCCCTGGCCTCTTAGCTTTATTTTTCTAGAGATGTATTTGATTCCTTTAGGCGTGCATGGCACAGAAAAAGGGCACTGACAATTATACTGACTGTATCGACAGTTAATTGTACTGACAACTCCCTTTTCGAATACGCTCCTTCCTGTTTGTTGCTTGCTCACGACTAAACTCCCAGATTTAGATATGATACACTTTTTAATGAAGCTTAGAATCATCTAATAAAGGATGGCCTGGGATAGGGGGAAGTTGGAATCTTGGAAACTGGTGACGAGGCTGTGGTTATTGTGGTAGGAAATGATGTGGAAACGAAGAAAGCTACACAGAGGTAGGGACAGCAGAGAGAGGGAGGGATGTCTGCCAGGCAAGTAGAGAATCTGGAAACGAAAAGACGACATCAAGGATGACATGCTGAATGACGATGAAAAAGACAAACGTGGCAAGGGAGCCTGGCACCTCAATGAAGTCGAGCGATGAAGCGGGAAAAGAGGGGGCAAGAAATGCATGCCTCAAGAGAGTTGGAGGCGAAGCAGGCAGATCACAGGCAGGCTGAAGCAAGAATGGCCCGGAGAACGACAAAGAACGGGGAGTAGGGCAGAACTTTCAGCTTTGGGCTGAGGCGTCTGTAACGGACAGGGAGTTATCTTTGAAGCCCTCGCAGAAGTCGGTCTAGCCCCTGGCAAACAGTAGGCGCGCAACAAACGGCGGGTGAGCGCAGAGGGAACGCAGGGAGCAAGAGGAAGACCCGGGCGACTGCGACTCCCAGCTGGACCCGCTCCCGCAGCGTTAATGATGGGCGGTGGCGCGGAGAGCCCCCCGGCGGCCAATCGCGGCTTGGGCCTTCCCTCAGGCCCCGCCCACGACCACGCCCACCCGGCCCCGCCCGCCCTGCCACCGAGCTTCGCCGACGGCAGTAGGAGGGTCGCGCAGCCGCCCAGTTCCCGGAAGTGCGCCGGCGTCGGCGCCGGGAGTCGAGGTGAGCGCGTGGGCTGGGCGGGCCGGTCGCAGGCCGCCCGGGGCCTCGGGCCAGCGCGGCCCGCGTGAGCGTGCGGCTCGGCGGGGCCCTGGGGCGCGGCCGCAGGGCCTGCCGGCGCAGGCGCGCTGGCGCCTGGGAGCGCGGGCCGGGGGCGGTTGGGCCGTGCGTGGCCGGGTGCGTGGGGCGCCCGAACCTCGGCCGGGCTCTGCGTGCCAGCGCCTGTGGGCGGTGCCGGATGGGCCTGCCGGCCTCCCCGGGCGGACTCCCCGCGCTGCCTCCCCGACGTCTGGACACTGGTTCCAGGAAAGATTGGTCCCGGTGGGCTCACGCCTGGGCTGTCGGGGAGGGTGCTGTTGTGTCGGGGCACGCGGGCTGCCGGCGGCTCGCGGGCGGCCCTGGCCCGACTGTCTTCTGATTGCTGACGCCCGTAACTGCTTTTGGCCGCTCCTGACAGCCAGAGACGCCCTAAACATTACCCGCTATTGGCAGTTCCCCCAAAGCATCGGTTTTAGCGCTTCCTTTCGTTTGAATCTGGGTGCCCTCGGGAGCCCTGGAATTTCCAGATCTGTAAGTTTCAGTGACCTTACAGGATTTTTTATGAAGATTAGAAGTAACGTGAACAAGCCGGGCCTGGTGGCCCAGGCCTGGACTCCTAGGGCTCGGAAACACGGAGGCAGTAGGATCTCAGGTTGGAGCCCAGGCGGGCGATTTAGCGAGTCCAGGAGACCCTGTCTCAAAACGGAAGGAAGGAAGGAAGGAAGGAAGGAAGGAAGGAAGGAAGGAAGGAAGGAAGGAAGGAAAAGAGGCTACCGGGGATGTAGCACAGTGCAAAGCCCTAGTTTTCAACCCCAACACCACAAATAAATGAGGGACAGACTCAAAGAGTGAATTCGTAGAAGATGCCCAACGGTAACTCATATGGGTAACTATTATGTATAATGTAGGTGTATTAGTGAGTATGTTTACCTAAGTGCACATTTAAAAACTCATTGTAATTTGTTAAAACTTTCATAAATATAGCAAGTGTGCATTTGTAATAGTTTTTCCATAACTGACAGGATGAGATGCTCGTGAAGGCAATGGAATACAAACACAGTAAGCATCTATAAAATAATTTTATTTTGAACAAGGACATTTCTGCTCGTGTAATGATTACATAATATTTAAATATCAGTATGATTTTCTGAGATAGGGTCTTGATTTGTAGTTCAGGCTGGGACTGAACTCATGTGCCCCAGGTGGCCATCCTGCCTCACCCTCTTGAGTGAGTGCGGGGATCACAGGTGTGCAGGCACTCTAACTGCTGTGCTGTTCCTCCAATCCTAAACTTAAATATTATGTAAGCTCTGTCATTTTCCTTAATGTTATTCCTCCAACTTGTTACCTGAGCTGCGATCCTTACTCAGGAACCTACTAAATTTGAGTAAATTTACAGAGCAGAATTACACTGTCTGAAGTCTTGCTGGATGTTAATTTCTGCGCTTTGTTAATCTGATACTTGTTATTTAAAACTTGAGCCAAATTTATATTGGGTAGTGGAGGATTTTTGTAAATATATTTATTCTTTTAAGCAGTTCTTTAAAGCTGTGGGTTTTGGGGCTGGGTGCTTGCCTAGCATGCAAGAGGCCTTAGGCCCAGCACTGCGCAAAAAACTAGGTTTCTGTAATTCTGTAGAACTATAAACGTTCTATAGAACTGTAGTTCTTCAGCTCTTACTACGAAGTTTAATATTATGCGTTTTCATTATCATTCAATATGAACATATCTTATTTTCTTTTTGACTGGGTTATTTAATATTTTCTATAAATTGGTGTTTTCTAGATTTTTATTACTAATTTCTAACTGCACTGTGGTTAGAGAATATATACTTTAAGACTTCAGGCTTTAAAGACTTAATTATGCATATTATTTGTTTTGACAAAATTTTTTAGGCAGTTGAACTTACAAAAGGTACTCAAAATATATGGTGAATGCTTAAATTAAAAAAAAATTACAATAAAAGCATTGCCATTAATCTTCCTCAGAATAATCCCCCTGATTTCAAACACACTTGTTTCAGTGTTCCAGACACTTTATAAAAGAGTTATAGAAGTTCTGTTTTGTGAGTGTCTTTATGAGATGTGATAAAACATACTGTGAATGATGCTGCCAGGTGCCATTCAACTTAATGTCAGGCTTGTAAAAATAGTGTCATGTGTCTTTGTCCACTTTATTCACGTGATCTGGCACTGTGTGCCTTCTGACATTTACTCAAAATCAAAATGACCATGAAAGGGAACATTTTGGATCAATTCATAACGTCAAGGCAGTTACTATACCACAACTCAAGATGAAAGATTTTGAGAACTTTTTCAGAAAGTGGGGAGAATGATGGATGTGTGCTGATGGGGGGAGGAGTATTTATTTTGAGGTGGATTATTTGCAATGTGCTTTTTACTGTAGTGTTATTTTTAAATTTAAAGATTCACTATATTTTTCTATCTTACCTTGTATATTGTACAGTTGTGGTGTCTAATATTTTGTAAGTGCCACTTCAAGTTGATTTATAATGTTGTTCAGTTTCCATATTCTTATTTTTTGTTATGTATACTTGTCCAGTCAGTTACTGAGGGAAGGGTGTTAAAATCTCCAACTGATTGAAAATTTCTTTAAAGTTATATAAGATGTATACGTATTGAAGATTATGTGTTTTAGATGATTTGGGTCATTTGTTTAATGAATGTTCTTCATTTCTCTTTATATTGACATCTATGTCAGTTCTAAGTTAGCCCCATTACTTATTTGTTAATTGACTAATTTCTTAAAATACAGTGTGTTCAAAGAAAGTATCTCATTACTGAGATACTAATAACTATACCAGTTTTCAAATGATTAGTTTGCATTGAAATACACACACACACACACACACACACACACACATATATTATTTAACTTTAAACTGTATTTCTTTATATTTCAGATGCCACTTGTAAACAAGGTATAGATAGTTGTCTACTTATTTTTTTCTCACTCTGTAATAAAGGCTAATTCTGAACTTGCTGTATAGTCCAGGCTGGTCTTGAACTCATGGTGTTCTGCTTGCTTCAGCCTCCAAGTACTAGAATTACAGGTGTGAGCCACCGTATTTGGCTCTTGGTTCTACTTTTTAAAATCTAACGTACTTGCCTTGTGTCTTATTTACTTATTTGTTGCTGGGACAGAATACCCAACTTCCATAACTTAAAGGAGGAAAGATTTTAGTTCACAGTCTCAGAAGGTCTCGTACAGCCCAGCAGTGGTGGAATCACCTGGAGGAGAGCTAGGTAGAGGAACACTTCACAGGTTGGCCAACAGAAAACAGAATGAGGGAGGAGCAAGTTGATGTCTGGAGACTAAGCCCAAGGCCAGAACTTTCCCAGTTAGAGGCTGTAACATGGCAGAGGCTGGAAATCTGCTCACCCCTTTGTAGACAGAAACCAAGTCAAAACAAGAGCAAGCCCGTGTGCAGAGACTCAGGCAAGGCTAAAGCTTTCCCAGAAAGAATCTGTGACGATGATTCTTCTTTCTTTCTTTACCCAGTTCGAGCTGCCAGTTCCCTTCCCACCCATACCCACGATGGGTATCTGACACTTCCTGGCCCACAAGCTCTGCCTAGGGAACCCCCAGTCTCAACAAGGTGACACAGTCTTTCCAGGTCAGACCCCAAGCATCTGCTCCTTCCAGCCAGGCCCTACCAGTAACACACAGCTCCAAATACGTTTCTGGGGCCGCTCAAGATACAGCCATCGCGCAATTCCAAGTGCCTGGCTTCTTCATAGTGCTGGTCTCTTGAACAGCTGTGTGTTCTTCTACTCCTGTTTTGGAGTCACACTGTTTCTGGAAGAACTGCAAACTTTTCACACCTCTTTTTCTCTGCTTTTTTTTTTTTCTGCTTTTATTGTGTAGCTGGCTTAGAGCTTCAGGCAGTACCCATCTGACAGCCGAAACATTAATCTGATTTAAGATTTCCTCCATCAGATTAAGTATTCTATCTTCCTAATCTCAGTTTCAAAGTCTCTGGACAAGGGGAAAATGCTGGCACACTTTTTGCCAGAGCACAGCATGGTTTCTAGATCAATTTCCAAAGAAGGCCTTCCCATCTACAACTTCTTAAGCCTGGACTTTACAGTCCATACTTCTATCAGCATTGTGGTCTTCTGAATTCTGACTAGAATCTCCTATCAAGCTTGGCTTACACCATATTAAGGTTTTTCTCTAGCCCACATCTTCAAATCATTCCAAGTTCTTTCTGCAAACCATTTCCACAAGCTGTGTGTTCAGATAAAGTTGCAGCCATAATTCTGTCAATATCTGTCTTAGTTAATTCTCATTGCTGGGACAGAATGTCCAACACCTACAACTTAAAAGAGGAAACATTTGAAACATTTGATTTAGTTCACACTTTCAGAAAGTCTCACACAGTCCATTCTTGGGTGGCTGGATGTGGTGGAAGAACATGTAGCAGAGGTCTAGTCAAGAGAAGCTCTTCACAGCTTGGCAGACAGCCAAGTGAGAGAGGAGCACTTTGCTATCTGGAGACTAAGCCTAAGGCCAGAGCTCTCCCGGTTAGAGGCTGTAGCTGTCTTTCTTCTTCCTTTATTCAGTTTAAGCGTCCAGTTGGGCTGCCTACATACACCCTGCATGGATGTTCTTCTCTCATTTCCTGGCCCGAGAGTCAGTCACACACACCTGAAAGCTCTGCCCTGGGCGTTTTCTCCTCTCACAAATGGACATAATTCCTCCTGGTAAGGCCCTAAGCATCTGCCTGTTCCAGCCAGGCCCCAGCTGCCAAGAGGACACAGTTCCTTAAGTATCCTGCTGCATCTAAAAGCATGAGGATTTGGGAGACATTCCAGATCCAACATAACACCTTGTAATTGGAATTTTGGTCTACTTACATTTAGAGTAATTCTTGACATGGCTGAGTTTTGTTATACCATACTGTGTTTTCCATTTGACTTTTCAATTTTTGGGTCTCTCGTCTTTCCTATAACATTTTGCATCATTGAGTGTATTTTGGTGTTTTTAATTGACTTTTAAGCAATACCTGTATGAGTAATAGTTTCAGAGCAAACTGCAAGTCCTTAATTTACCAAAGTTTAACTGTTAAAATCCACTGTAATATTGCATCACTTCACAATTCATATTTGTCATTCTTCACCTCTCAGCACCATTTTCCACCAGCAACGTGACTGCCAATTGCTTCCCATTCCTTTTTATCATGTGGCAGTTTATAACTCCAATGACAGATTAGTTTCATTTACTTTACCCATGCTATTTAAGTGTGAGTGTGTGTGTGTGTGTGTGTGTGTGTGTGTGTGTGTGTGTGTGTATTGCTCCCATCCCCAGTAGTGGGAGGGGCCCATCTCCAGGGCCTTTACACTGAGCTACATCCCTAGCCTTTTCTTAATGTTTTATTTTGAGACAGAATTTTACTAAGTTGAGAAGTTACTTAGTTATTTATTTGGTAGTCACACCAGCTTCAGCCTGCTGGAGTGCTGAGATAATTGACATGAGCCTCAGCTCTTGGTGATGTTCCGTTATTGCCACTATTTTTATTTTTGACAGTCAGTTGCCCTTTAAGGAAGTTATAAGAATAAAAAAGTACTATATTTTTTTTTACTCACCGTGCATTAACCATATCTGGTATTTTTTCTTTTCTGTAAATCTGAGTTTCTTATCAAATGGAAGAATGTCTTTAGAATTTCTTGTAAAACATATCCACTGGTGACAAATTTTCCTGAATTTTTTTTTTTTTTAGGTGCTAGAGATCAAACCCAGTGGCTCATACTGCTAGACAAGTGCTGCAACACTGAGCTTGAATTTATACCCTAGCCCATGGAAACTATTTAATTGTAATATTTTTGAAGGATGATTCTGCTGAATATAGAATTCTGAGTTGCATTTCTTTTTCCAGAATTTCCACTTGTTTCTTTTTATAGTTTTTGTTAATGTTTTTATTGGAGAGTCCCTATCTCTTTTTTCATTAAAACTATATTTGTCTTTAGGTCTTTGGGCCATCTTAACGTTGGTTTCTCTTGTCATTGCTCTCCTTGACTTTGGGTTACATGTTCCTCTTTATATAGTAATTTTGGATATTAGGATGACATATAGATGCTAAAGATTCAATTATCTTCTTTTATTTTATGTAGTTCAGGCTGGCCTTGAACTTGTGATCCTCCTACCTCAGCCTCTTATGTGCTGAATTTGCAGGTGTATGCCACTATGGCTGCCTTAATTTTTTTCCTGTGAAGAGTGTTGATAGTTTATTTTAGCAGGCAGTTCAGTTACTGACTGATCACTTTCAACCTGTGTAGGCTAGGTTTTTGCCTTGATAGAGCATATCTTTTGGAAGTCTAATATGTTTCTAAGATGATGAGACTAGTCACACTAGACAGGGTGTCACTTGCGGATTTTGTCAAGACTTGGTATTAGGTTTGCTAGGCTTTCTTACTCTAGTGCAGGTGGGGAACATCCAGCCCACAGACCATGTGATCAGGGCTGGCAAAGGTCTAATTCTCATGTTAGGACTGAGTTAATTAAATGTTTTGCCAAAAATAGGCTAATTTTTAAATTGATAATTTTCTATGGCCCATGCTGCTCTGGTCTTCAGATTCCAGCCACTGTAACAGCTACAGGTCTTCATCTGTGTCTCCTCAGCTTAGTGGAGCCATAACTAACTTGAACTTTCGGCTCTTTGCTCTGTGTTTGGAAATTGTCCTCAATTCAGTTAGCCAGGATGATCTTGGAGCTTGCCACATGACCGTGTGTTCTCTTGGGGATTGCATTCTTACCTGCTTTGTTGCACAGTGCCTGGAAGTTGTTGCCTTCTGTGTTTTTCCCTGTTGAGTAGTTGTTTCCAGTAGTTGGGCTAATCTGTATTCTAAATTACTCTGCTGAGGCCAGAAACAGAATCAGCCAAACACGTATTTATTGAGCACTTAATATATGTCACTCTAGTGCTGCTGGGTGCTCCATGAATATGTGAAGCAAATATGTAGCTTTGTTATTAAACAGAAAATTTTGTGAAGTCCACAAGAAAAGCATATACTATTGGATTAATCATTTTTTTAATCTCTTTTATTTTGGTACCCTGAAAAAGTTTTTCTGCCACGTCTTCTCCTGTTTGTTTCTAAATGCTTTTCTGATGTAGAATGCATTATTTGGGTGAAATAGTAAGAGTGAACACAGTGCTACTTATGCGTCAAGAAAAATGTAGCTTGAACATTAGGCACATGTGATGATTTTTTTTCAGCACCGTGAGAGGCTGGGGCAGGAGAATCACAAGTTTGAGCTCAGCCTGGACAGCTTAGCAACTTAATGAGATCGTGTCTTAAAATTAAGAATAATAGCAACATTAAAATAGAAGAGCTGGAGATACAACTCAGTGTGAAGGCCCCGATTCAATTGCCAGTAGTACTTAGAAAAAAAGCTAGAGTATTGTATTGCTGTCTGATTAAACAAGGACCCTAACTGTTTTAGTTTTGTTTTGATTGCTGTTATTATTGTTACGGAGGAATGATAGCCTTCAGCTCCTTCATAACATTTAAGGACTGACCCAGTGTTGCACTGTTGGAAATGCGTTTACGTCAGTCAGCCAGAGGTTCATGGTCCTGTAAAAATATCTTAATATTAACTTTGCCACATAGTGTCTCAGTTGCTGACTTCTAAAATTTGATAATGTTAGACAAGTTTGCATCACTCTGACAAAACACCTACATGAACAACTTGCAAAAAGTAAAGTTTTACTTTGACTCATAGTGTCAGAAGTTTTGTTCCATGGTTGTTTGGCTTTGTTGTTTTGGGCCTTTAGTAGCTTAGTATGTATGTTCGAAACATGTGCAGAGAAGACCTGTTTATTATAGAAGCATCTGGTCCTTTTGATACCAGCCTATATTCCTTTCATTTCTTTGTCTAACTTTATTTTTTAGTCTACTTATATAGAAGTATTTTGCAGAACAGTTGTTTACCTAGAAATCCTTAGTAAAGATGGCTTAACACGGTACCTTACATTCTCCTACATGGTCTGGACACTTGAAGACCAAGGAAGAATGTAGTAAATAATGTGGTAAGGATATGATGGTGGCCATTCAGGTATATGTTAGTGGTTTGCTTTGCAGCTTCAAGTTTACAGTCTTTCAAAATAGAATAGACTAGTTTCAAAAGACCCAGGTTTGGCTACCAGGCTTATCAGGTTGAGTGTATGCTTTGTTCTTTCTGACAGTGTGTCCTTTATATGGCACCTAATCTCATTCTCTTTTTAGCATCCCTCTGAAGAATATTTGGTTGCCTCCAAAGTTCCACCCCAGAAGCACATCACGTAAAGACTTGTGAAGCTATACAATGCCCACTGACCTGGGGCAGGCCCGAGGCCTGCTGCCCTCACTGGCAAAGACCGACGACTCTCCTTTCTCTGGAATAGGTGCTGCCCCTCAAGGAGAACTTTGCAGCCCTGAGACTGCACGCCAGCTTTTCAGGCAGTTTCGTTACCAGGTGATGTCTGGACCCCAGGAGACCCTGAGGCAACTTCGAAAGCTTTGTTTTCAGTGGTTGCGGCCAGAGGTTCACACCAAGGAGCAGATCCTGGAGATCCTCATGTTGGAACAGTTTCTGACCATCCTTCCTGGGGAAATTCAGATGTGGGTGCGGAAACAGTGTCCAGGTAGTGGAGAAGAGGCCGTGACCCTTGTGGAGAGCTTAAAGGGAGATCCCCAGAAACTATGGCAGTGGGTAAGCAGAGCGCATTGTTCTGTGTGAGTGAAGCACAGGGCTTCTGTGGGGCTTATCAAGGGTTTTGTTATCTTTCTGATACCACGTGTGACACCAAATGTGTGTTGTTTTCTCATCCCAGAGTCAGTTCTTTGATTCTCTGATGCTTATTGAGTGCTCAGCAGTTGAGTTCAGTTCAATTCTGGTAGTAATTATCTGGAGTTAGCACAGACCCCACCGATGTAGGCCACTGTCTCCCAAGATTATTCCTCTATTTTAGGTGCCAACTGCTAGTTCCAGGGACTGCCTCTTCACTTGACACTGGCTATAAATTGGGGGTAGGTTTCCCCTCATCCTCCTTTCAAGTTTGATAATTAGTTAGAATGACTTTTGGGACTCAAGAAGGTGTATTATGTACAGTCACTCATTCATTAATAAGAATAGACCTCACTGGGCTAGAGGAATGGTACATCAGTTAAAGAAGGCACTGAGTTGGATTCCCCAGCACCACATAAAGCTGAGCGTGGTGGTGCATGCCTGTAGTCCCAGCATTTGGGAGGCTGAGGCATTCAGATTGTCCTGAGTCCAAGGCCAGCCTGGGCTACACCAGTGAGTTCACGACCAGCATGAGCTACAGAGTGAGACCCTGTCTCAAAAAACAACAGGAAAAGAATAGACCTCACTAAAGGCTAAATGCAAGAGATACACAGTTTTTTCATGCCCTGGCCAGGTATGCTACCTTCTCAGTACTTAAGTGGGTTCTAAGTTCACCAACTTGGAAGCTTTCTAAACTCCATTATTTAGCTTTTGTTTGTTTTTGTTTTTTACTAGGATTGAGGGTTCACTGTTTGGCACAGTTGATTAAATTATTTTTCATTGGTGATTGAAAATCCTCATCCCTGTTCCTTCCCCAGAAGTTGGAGGTAGGTGCTGGTATCGCCAACCTTTCAGTCAATAGTTGCCTCTTATCAATCAGGAGAGAATCTCCATCATGAAGCTATCTAGGATCTCAGGAGTTATTAGTGTACATTGAGGGATGCGTGAAAAGTCTTCATTATGAGTAATAAAAAATAGTTGTCTCACTTCTATCTCTCACGTTATGAGTCCCAAGAGTTCCTGTGTCACGAACCAAGGACAAATACCAAATGTATGTTTCTTATACCATACCTGAGTTTCCCTATACTTCACCTAGTGCTGAAATAACTCCCAAGACTTTGTAGCCATTAAAAATTGAAGGTGATCCCATATCATCTTTAGGATGTTTGAATTTTTTCAAAGGTGCCCGAATTTTAATTTGTAGAAATTGTCTAGTAGAAACACAATTTTAGTAGCATATTAAAAGTTTTTCAGGACTGATTTAAGCCTTAGCTTTTGGTAATTTTTTGGGCTATTTCCTCTTTACCTTGTTTGCTGGACTAGATATACACAATCTGGTCTGTTTTTTCCGTGTCCATGAAGAGTATCTTGACATATTACAGGAGGTAAGCTCCTTATCTCAGAATTCCTTCCTGTTTATTCTTCTAATTAGTGCTATCTGGTTCCTAGATCAGCATCCAAGTTCTGGGACAAGAGATCTTATCAGAAAAGGAGTCTTCACACTATGCAGTTGGTGAAGTGGAGCCCCCCCTGGAAGTGGCGTCTCTGGAGGCAGGACTTCAGAATTCACCTCCAGGGCCCGGAGAGCTGCTGAGCCGGGTGAAGGAGGAGTCTGACTCAGAAGCAGAATTGGGTGAGGGGTAGTTCTGCAGAGTGGTGTGCACTGCTCTTCTCTCGGGAGACTTGGGGATTGTGGTTGGTAGGCCTGAATATGAGTTGAAGTGATACAGTATCCTTAGAAAGATTGGATATAGGTGGCCCTACATAATATACTTTGATTTGAAGATTCAAGATGTATTTTAAACCAGATTGTGCCTGAGCTAGACCATTTGGATTTTAGTTCTCTAGTGGGAGAAAATGTTGGTGAGACTGTTTGGAAATTTGGAGAGGGCTGAATTTTTTTAGGAGGTAAACAGGAGTTTGGAAATTTGGATGGCGGAACAGACTGTTCTCATTTGTGAAGATTTTTATCTTTGTCCTCTGGGGAGTGGGTAAGGAAAACATCTAGATTCTAAAACTTCCTTTTCTCACGTCAGCTCTGGCTTCTCAGCTTTCTGCTCAGTGTGAGGAACAGCTCACCAGAGACCAGGAGTTTGGAGCCACTCTTTCACCAGTGACAACTCAGGTGAGCTGGGTTCCACTGCCTCTCTTAGTCTGAGCCAGGGTATGGGAATGGTCAGAAGGACTGGAGGGAGAACCCAGTCTCTGAAGGGGACTGGAGAGGAGGGCCAAGTTGGTTAATGGTGATAGTGCGTGTGGAGTGAACCCTGAGTTTCAATACTTCCTTCAAGTCAGAATGTTCCCTAATTGTCATCTTGAGTAATGGAATCTGGTCTCTGGACAAAAGTCCACATGCTATTAAGAAGCAGATCTAGTTTCTACCAAATATGGTTTGTCTCTTCTTTTCCTTGTACATTGTTTTAAAAATAATAAAAACTGCCTCATTTCCTCTTAACATATGCATATATATGTGTATATGTATGTGTGTGTGTGTGTGTGTGTGTGTGTGTGTGTGTGTGTGTGTGTGTGTATGTCACCCACATAGGCTGTGACATCCAGGATGGCTATTAAGCAGTTATTGTTGGGTAGTACATGTACCTAAATACGCTGGACAGAGGGGTGATTCACCTACTGTGAGGGATCTCACTGCACTTTTCATAATGATGTGTGATTTAAACTTATGGGTTGTTTATTTCTGAAAATTTCTATTTAATATTTTTATGCTACAGTGGATTATGGGAAACTGAAACCACAGAAAACAAAACTGAACATTAGAAGAAACTGCTCTCTAGCTGTGGAGAAGCTGTTGTTGCGGGGCTACTTTTTACCCACTGCTGAGGCAGTACCCTTCTGAGTATCTGGCTTAATGATTATTAATGCGTTAGATTTCTACTTGAGCTGATAGAAATGTGAACAGTTTCTAGTACTGTGTGAGTTCACGGGATGTTCCTTCTAATTTTTTTGGCTGATTTTCTCTTGCACTTGGGGTGGGCTCTCGCAGATCTTCAGACCTCTCTTTGTGCAGCTCCTTCCTGTTTGATTTTGTGCCTTGCTGACTCTAACCACCTTGGCCTCCCCAGACTCTGAGCTGCTTCTGCCCGATTCCACAGAGTCTACTGGTTTGGCTGGAGCTTGCTTCCCATGCTGCTGCCTGGATCCCTCTCCGGGCAGTGGATTTGGACAACTGGAGGAGTCACTTGTTGACATCTATTTCATGGATCTCTGCCCTGCTGTGCATAGGCAGTGTCTGGAACCCTGTATTTTTGTTTCCCCTTTTAGTTGTTGCAGACAGATAAATCTAGTTTCTCTTACTCTATTTTGGCAGTACACTCAAGTCTCTGCACAGGTGTATCTTGATTGTGCATCTAGCAACTCTAAACAGTTGCATTTGATTAAACATTCTTCAGGAACATACACACTTTAATTGAAATATTATTTGAAACCTTGAGTGAAATGCTGTTTAAAAGCTTGAGGGAGTTCTTCTTGGGATTTTCCTTGGGAAATACTATAATGAAGGAGAAAATAGAAAAGGCAACGGTGGTCCTTGATGCTGTGTTGAGACCAGTTCTGAGCATCAGCTTTGCAGCTCAGAGATTTAGAAGGTAAGAAGGCCACTGTCACATTCACCATAGGGAAAGGGATGAAGAAGTAGAAGGAAGAAGATAGACCTTTGAGTGAGTCATGAGGAATGGGATCTTTCTTACTGTTTTCAGGGTACCCAGAAAACAAGCTGTTAAGCAGGAGGGTGCTTGATAAAGAAAACTTGTGAGTTGGGGATATAGCCCACTGTTACAGAGTATATCCTTAGCATGTTTTAGGCCCTTGATTTAATCTTCAGTACCAAAAGGGGGGGGGGGCGGAGGGGAGATTTAGGTAGTCTGTATGTGTGTGTGATATAAACTTTGTCCAAAGAGTACGTGGCAATATTTTTTTTTTCATTCCATCAGTTCTTACTTCACTCTTCTGATGGTTTTGTTTGCTGTACAAAGCTTTGTAATTTGATGTAATACCACTTATTGATTCTTGGGATTATCTCATGTGTATTGGGTGTTTGTTGAAAAGTCTTTGATTATGCTGCTGTTTTCAAGGGTTTTTGCCTATTTTAATCCTTCAGGTTCAGTGTTTTAATTCTGAGGTTGGTTCTCTTTGAGTTATCAAGCAGCTGCTGCTTTATCTAGTTACCTTGCTCACTTCTTATTTTGGAGTCATCCCTGATTGCGACATTTAATTCATTGACCCTGTCCTCACAGTGTTTGGGCCTGCTTCCCCTGCTTTCATATGAATTTTTGTGTTCAGAAATTCAGCTAGGTTTCTTTTTAGATTTACCACTTCTCTATTGAAATGTTCCTTCAAATCTTCTGTTGCTTTACTAGCTTTTTAATAATCTCGGTCAACTTTTATTCATTATAGTCATTATTTGTTTAGTAAATTCCTCTTTAAGCTTGCTAATCATGTCTTGCTTTTTTTATTTTTTAAGTATGTCTTGTTTGAACTGATTGACTGTTTGGTCCACTTATTTTTTTGCCTTCTTTTCCTGTAAGTTTCATTCTTTCAGGCCCCATGATCTTCATTTCTGGTGAGTCAGGCATTCTGCATGTGTCTCTTGCCTTGTCTTCCCGTGATTCTGTTGCTGAAGGATGAGGTGTTTCTCTGAATGTTTGCGAGGGTGTGCGGGTGGTCTGCTGAGCTGTTGGAAGACCTTTTCAAGGGGAAGCTCGCAGGATGTTTTAGTCTCCTGGCTCCAGGCTCACCTCACATTTTTGGCTGCTGGCCATTGACTTGCTGGTCACTGCCCTTTGCCAGCTGGGTGCTTCCCAGCGTGGCGTGTTCTTCAGTTCCTGATGTTTCTTTGGGGTTTCCAGCCTTCCTGTAGCCTCCTTTCAACTCATAAAGCACTCTTCCCTCTCTCAGCTAAGTTGAGCAGGTCATTTTTTAATGGCGCGACTTTTTGGGTGAACTTGCTGCCATGTTGTGTGGAATCCCAGGACATTCTCAGTTTTAATGAAAGTAATCCCCCCTTAATCTCTTCTGTGAATTGGGCACGTCATGAATCATGCACGAATAACAAAGTGGTATTATTATCACCATGCAGTGCAGTAGTCGTTTAGTGTTAAAAGCCACGGCTGACCCCTCATCTGACTTGGAGGGAGAGGATGCATTTACGTACATTCTTGTGTTTTCAGACGTGGAGGAAAGTAACTCCTGTGCACGCTGTGTGTGGTAATACCTCATAAACCCACACGGTGGTGCTCTTTCCACACAAAAGTGACAGTTTCCATCTTGTACCTCCCTCCCCCTGCCCACTTCCAGAAAAGGGAGTTAGGCTTTTTGCTTCTCTCTAAATATGAGAAGGCAGCCAGATGGCTGCTCTTGCTGTCTTGTGTCCCAAGTAGTAGATTTTACTCAAGCTTCTCCAGCTCCTTGACAGTTCTTTGAGTGAAGATGTGCCCTAGGTTGGAGGTACACTGTTCACATATTCCCGAAGCTCTGGTGTTTGAGTGAGCTGATGTGACTCATGGTGTGTGTATTCTCATTAGTCTTCCACTGTTCCAGTCCTGACTGCTCTGGTTCCCGTGGAGTGGCCCTGTGTCCAGGAAGTCAGCCATCCAGGCAGATCGCCCTGTGCCCGCCGTTTGCATCCTTTTCCCTGTAGCATCGCAGCCAGGGCCTGTATGTTCTTAGCACAACGACTGAACACTGTTTGCTCATGCTGGTCGTTTTCAGGAGGTTATAAAAATAACCTCATTCACAGAGCATTAACAAAATAAGCTGCTTTTAAAGTTAGAATTTAAAGTACAAATTTGTATTAAAAATGTGGTTGTAGTTAATAGTTGATATATAGTAAACTATCTCTTTTTTTAAAACTTAGTTATTGGCTAATTCAATATTTTGGTGTTCTCGTCTCCTTAAGCCATTTTTGCCTCCCTCTTGTGTACCTACTGGGAGATGGACTCCATTTAGGACTGAGATAGCCATCCCTGAGTACTGTGCTGCAAGATGACTTCATAATTACTCTCTTCCTGTTTTTTCTCCTTCCCTGTAGCCTGGCTGTTTGGGGTACAGGGCACACTTAACAACTTGGGAGGTGTCCCTAAAAGTGTACAGAAACCTTTTGTTCTCTCTGCAAAGCTTTGGGGTGAGTCCTGGTGACTGCATGTGATTGTAATGATAGAGACCATCTACTGAAGATGTACTTGCTAAGGGCTGTATTTCATGCAGACAATATTAGAATGAGTGCCTGCTGTGTTATAGGTGGGGTCTTATAGACTTTTAAGGTAGAGGGGAGGGTATGACAGAGTCCTTTTTCTCATGGAGTGTAATGCTAGTAGAGGCAAGAAATTAATCAGATAGGTGTGTGTGTGTGTGTATATATATATATATATATTTATATATGTATCAATATACACATAAATACATATCCACATAAGTATTTGATAAACTGGTGAATACTATAAATGAAAAGTATACTGTGTTATGACATCAGGAGACCCTTGCCTTGTTTCTTTCAAACCTTCCAATTTTTTTATTTTTCCCACTATTTTTATTAATATACATATGCAATACATAATGTTTACAATGAATTTGAGTATTTTGGGCATGCATATATCACATTAACTTTACAATCCCTTCCCATTTTTGGCTCTTCCACACTCTCCCCATCCCTACCGCCCAACTCCCGCTCTCACACCATGTGACTCTATAGAATGCTTGTATTCTGAGTTTCCCAAGTCAGAGAAACCATACAATACCCTCTGCATCTGAGTCATTTCACTCAAATCGCCACGCTTTAGTTCAGGTTCCTACCCCTTGAATGGGCTGCCATCGTCAAATCTTGATGCCTCTTCTCTGAGTCCAACAGATCCCTTTATTGGGATATTTGCCAAAAGGTCTTTATTTTTTTTCTATATTTTGCTATATCTTTGTTGAGATTCTTTAACCTGGCCTCATCCACCAGTCCACATATGAACTACAACCATGTAATTCATAAGTCTAGTAAATATGAGAGAAAAAGGAAAGTTAAATTTCAAATGCCTTAGCCGAGTACTGAAAGGTACATGTTTGTACATTCAAAAGGTTATCATTACAGCGATCAGTTTTCTTAGGATAAACTTACATCAAAGACCAAATAATTTAATTACTACATAAACAAACTTCAGACTGTGTCAGATTGCTACATTAAATGAACTTAAATCTATATCACATAGGTATACTTAAAGTAACAGATATGATGCCATACTTCGTTGTTTCAGAATTTTTTAACTTTCATAACTTATTTACTCGCATTTCACTAATTACTAACATTTTGCTAGATTTGGCTTATCCATCCATATATTCGTGCATGCATATTTTTAAAGATTTTATATCAATTCCCCATGTTGCATATAATTGTGTTTTGAAAACTACTATATTATTACTAATGTTAATGATGTGGGGAGATATCACAGATTTTATAGAACAGCTGGTACTGCTTTAGAAGTATGTCAATCACATTATTTAAATACCAATATACTTTTTTATTATAATTTCTCTTTAGATGTTTCCTTTCCTCCATTTTTTTTTTTTTTTTTTGGTGCTGCTTATCTTTCTGCCTCTCTCAGATAGGATAAACTTAAACTCAACATCAGATAAGTGAATTGCTACATTAAACAAGCTTAAGACTATCTCAATTTGTTACATTAAATGAATTTAAATCTGTATCACATAAGTATACTACAGTTAAAGCAACAGAGAGATATGCTTAGTTATTTCAGATTTTTTTAACTTTCATGAATTGTTTGTTCTCATTTCACTGGTTGTTAACATTTTGCCAGATTTGGTTTATCCTTTTACCTATCTGTTCATCCCTAACTTGATGCATACATATTTTTAAAGATTTTTATACCAGTTGCCTGTGTTGAATATAATTACTATGTTTTGTAAACTTAGATACTCTTGAAATTAATTATTTTTGGGGGAAGATTCTCATTTTTAAGAATATTCATAAGATCATTCAAATTCCAGTCTATTTTTCTCTTACACTTTCTCTTTAGGTGTTTCCTTTCCTCCAGGTTTTTTCAGTGCTGCTTGCCTCTCTGCTTCTCTCGAAGATTCCTCCAACTAATTTCTGCAATGCTAGGCTAGTTGTTACAAATTTCTTAAGGGATTCTTGGTCATGAAAATTTTTTTTCTTCTTCTTCAATTTTCAGGGATAATTGTGCTGGATATAATAACCTGCTGTCTCTTAAAGCTTGAAGGATCCTGCTCCAGGCTCTTCTGGCCTTTAAAGTTGGCCTTGAGAAATCTGCAGTAATTCAGATGGGTTTCCCTAGGCAGAATAATGTCTGTTTTTCTCTTGCTGCTTTTAATATTCTCTTTTTATGTTGTATTTCTGAGGTTTTGATTATGGTATGTCGTGGTGAGTCTCATTGCTGGTTGACGTTACTTGGTGTTCTATGTGCTTCTTATATCTGGAAGTTAATTTCTTTTCCTAGATTAGGGAAATTTTCTTGCACTACTGCTGTGAATAAATTCTTTATCATTTGATGCTGTCTTCTGCTCTTTCTCTCACACCCATAATTCTGAGATTCGTTTTGTTTGAATCATCCATCAACTGGTGTATCCCGCTACTTTGCTCATTTCTAACTTTGGAGTCATGTCTAATTATATCATTTGTTTCCTCAGCCTTGTCTTTACAATATCTGAGTCATCTTTTCCTGTTGTTACATATAATTTTCATGCTCTCAATTTCATCTAGATTTCTTTTTAGATTTTCCACTTCTCTATTAAAATGTTCCTTCATATCTTGCATTTCTTTATTTTCCTCACCTAACTTTTTATTTGTGGCAAAGCTCTCCTGCCTGTCCTGGATTCCCTCCCCCAAGCTGGGCCTCTCCACCCTCAGAGGTGCACCTACTACACTGAACTGTTCACAAGATAGCAGCTTTTTTTCCCCTCTTTTCTTCGCTTTCTGCCTCTCGTGCCAGTGTCTTCCTAGACACTCTTTCAGAGTGACCCCCCAAAGCCTTGATGGGCTCTTCTGAGATTTCTTTTACTCTAATGGGTTCAGTCTCGGGCTTCTTTGCTTTTTAAATTTTTCTTTTCTAGATTGCTCCTGCTGACATCATTGCCTGTTATGGCTGCCGAGTGCTGCTTCTGATCTGGGCTCCCGGGGCCTTTTCTATGGGGAGCACACATTGTGTTTGTAGTACACACTACCCGTGGGTTTGTATTTTGGAGGCTGGGGCTGCCAGCTGCCGACAATTCCCACTTCTCCTGGATCTGTGCTGACCTCAGACTGAGGTTCTGGCCTCCAAGCTTTCCTCCGTCTGTGGTCTGTGGGTGCTGGCAGCTTAGGACCTCACCAAGTCAGCTGCTGTTTTTTTTCCACTTCTGATATGACTTCAGAATTTCTGACCTTCCTGGAGCCTCCTGTCAGTTGTTCGTGTGCTCCTTAATGTCTTAGCTCCGTCATATGTCCTGGGCCCACTTGGGCTTTCCTCTGTCTACAGATGCCTGCCATTTGCAGGAAGCATGGGGCGGCTTCCTAGACTGATTCTTTTTTCTTCACTTTCGATCTTCCTTCAGAATTTATGACCTTCCCCTGACCTCCTTTCAGTTCTCTCTCCTAGCTACGTTGAACACACATTTTATGACTAAGTTCTCAATTTTCTAAGTGGGTCGATGAGGAGACATTTTACAGCTCTGTTACTCAGCTGCCATCTTGACCAGAAGCTCCACAATGGTTTTGTTTTTTGTTTTTTTTTTAGATCAGGAATGTAATTTTAGGAGGACCAGACCTCTAACAGCTTAAGTAACTTTCTCAAGGTCATACAACTAGAAAGTGGCAAAGCTCACCCTTGAAACCCAGCATGTCTGACTCCTGACATTGGGCTCCTAATCTCTGACTTTCTTTGTGGGAGATTGAAATTTGAATTTATGGAAGTAGGACCTTAATTGGGCAACATTTCTAGTTTTGAGTCTATAGTCTATAGTTCTGTAGGAAAAGAAGGGCTCCTTTGTGGATAATAGAGGAATGTCTTGCTGTGGGAAAACCTTTCAGTTTCATCCTGCTTGGAAATAAAGCCAATTTAACATTAGGCTCTAGTATTGAGAGATTACAGGTATGTATGGCTACAACATGCCTTTGCTTCTGAGTCCCCCAGTCTTTGTGGTCTTTGTTTCAGAGTGAAGCTTACATGGTAGTTGGTGTTACTGTGAATCCTTTCTTTTTTCTGCTTTGAATTTGCTTTTCCAAAAGATTCCTTTTTAATTTCTTTTCCCTCTTGAATTTCCAGATTAAAGAGTAGAAATATTAGGCTCCTTCTGGTCAAAGAATCCATACTACAAGCTACACGCACTTCAGAAGGTTTAAAAAAGGGACAATGTACAAAAGCGATTTACCTCTGAATACTTTTTCTTAAATACATGGAACTTAAAAAATATAGAACGTAAACCTTAAATGTTTTCTAATCAGGGTAGGAAATACTGAAAAAAAGATCTGTCATTTTCCTTTTGGTTCCTTTATTCCTTGATTCAGTCTCCCATGAGTCCTTAGATCTTCTGATACCAAGATCACATAGCATTTTCCATTCTTCTCAGCCTTCTGGGCAGTAAAGGCAGGTTTATACACTTTTACCAGGGTGACCATACTGTTTTATTTTATTTTATTTTATTTTATTTTATTTTATTTTTTAGGAGCAGTGGAGACACCTAGATTCTGCCCAAAAAGAGCAATACTGGGATCTCATGCTGGAGACATATGGGAAAATGGTCTCAGGAGGTGAGGATGTGGGTCACTTTGATCAAGGGAGAGAGAATGGTAAACAAGTAGTCATTTGCTGTGACCATGACGAGACATATGCTGGCTTTCAAGTTCTGTGGGCAAAGGAAGTCTTGGAACACAGTTGGGAACTGGGGTAAATTAGAGGGAGCAGAGTTACAGTAAGAACCTACTGTATTAAAATGATTCTGTGTTACAGTAGAATCTTTCATTTATGAAATGGGTCTTAACATTCCTCTTTTAAAAACGGTGAGAGTGACACATCCGTTACTTGTTCACTGTAACACAGCATGAAGGTACAGTTAAGATGAAGCCTGTGACTGTTGCTAAATCTGTGCTCTTCCCTGCTAAATCATACTGCCTCAAGACAACCAGTGGTGGAGTTCTCACATTCCTCACATGGCCTGCCAGTGGTCTATAGCCCTGCTAGCCACCTGTCTAGACTTTGTTTTTGACGCCATCATCCTAATCCTATCATTTTGGGAGTACTCTGGGCTGTTCTTAAGCGAGTTTTCCTATGTGCTTTTTGAAGATTTCTTATTTCCTTTCGTGCTTGGGATGTGTTTTGAAGGACACAGATGGGGCTTCCCAGCTTCCTCATTTATCTTACACGTTTGTCTCTCTCTGTAGCAGGCCTTTCCAACTCTAAACCCACCCTGACTAATTCAACAGAACATGGGGAAGAGCTGGTAGGACTGCACCTTCATGTCACTGAGAAGATCCTGAGACACACCTATGCAGGTGAGTGACTTTTTTATTGGTCTGGAGCCATTTTTGACCGCTTTTTATTAAACTAGAGATGAGAGAGTAGGTATTAGGACTTTGTTTTCACTGTATTGGCTATAATTGGCTTTGATCAGGTTGGTCTAGTTTGAACCATTGTATTGGCTTTACGCAATGCTGGGGAATTGAACTCGGGGCCTTGCATTTGCAAGGCAAGGTCTTTAACGGCTGTGCTCTTCCTCTAGCCCATAATTGCTTTTTTCTCAAGAGAGAATATAGATTGGTAACAGATTGAGACTAATAGAATTAGCATTCTGTTGTCAAATAGATAATGTAAAGAGAATAAAACATTATTGGTATTCCTGCCAAGATGGTTCGGAGTTGCTAGACTTTTCTGGACTGGGTTGTAGTGAGCGCTCACCCTTAGCATAGTGAATAGACAGTAAAAACATATTTAATTTACTCTATGTATCTAATGTTCATTAAATTACTATATCTACAAAGACTTCAGAGAAATCATATTTTAAGAATGGTGAAGAAGAGGAAGAAATCTGAACATTATAACCTGCATTATAAATTAGCAGCCACCCTTTGCTTTCTGTACTTTTTCTAAGACATATGTATTGTGTAAAACTGAGCTGGCAAACACAAACACATACCTTTACATGTGCAGTAAACCTCAGAGGAAAAAGGAGTAAGCATGGGGGTTGTGTGAGAAGCCACTATCCTCCCTAGTGCACTTTAATTACTTTCCTTTGCTAACACACCACTAAAAGCATCATATAATTTTAAGTTTTTCTTTGTGCTGGAGATCACACAGGACCTTATGCGTGTTAGATGTGCATTCTATTCTCAGAGGCAATGATTTTGATTTTAAGCAATGGTAAATGGTATATTTACCTTTATACTGTTTCACAGAGATTCCTTTGGGGCAGTAGTTTTCAAGTTGTATTTCATGGCTGACTAGTAGGATTGGTGATTTTTTTGTATATTCTTAATTTTTTGGTGCAGGTTTAGGTTCATAACAAAATTGAATAGAAAGTACAGCGATTTCCTGTAAACCTTGTGTCAGTAAGATGTTATTTGTAATATATAGCTCACTTTAACCCCATGCATTTTGTTTTTTGGTGTTTTGTTTTGCCTTTTTCCTTCATCCTGCTTGCTGACATGGCCCTATTAGAACCTTTCTTGAGCCGGACTGTGGAGAGTACAAGAGCAGCCTACTTTGATAGCCAGAGATACAGTTATAGCCAAAAAGAAGCTTGGGAAGAGTAATGTGATAGTAGTGTGCAGGACAGATGGGCAGGGAACATTTGATGGAGAAGAGCCCCTACGGAGCTGATAGTAGAGTCCTGATGTACAGGGAGAGACACACAGGAGTAGTGTGGAAGTCGTTGGAACAATGTGGGGAAGGACTGGTCTGAAAAGTGCAACCGTTAGTCAGCCAGCCAGATTTCTAGTCAGACCAGGGTAAAAGTCATAGGAGGGAGAAGCTGTGTCATCTTATTTGACCATATAGAACAGCTTTCAGTTAAGGAGGCCAGTACAGGTCAGCCTCAGGGAGCTGTACACTCATACGTATAATTAAAATTGCCAGGGATTTAGAAAAAAATGATTTGCAAAAGGACCCTTAAATGTTTACTTAGAAGAATACAACAGGTAAAAATTCTAAAAAAAGTGTTAGAAGAATGATTCATGAATGTTAGGTCTTTAAATATTAAGAGTCTGTTGTATATATAAGATATAATAATTAAAATAGCATACTGATATAAGAATGATGTATAAATCAGTGGAAAAGAACAGAGAGACTAAGAGAGATTCTGGCCTTTGTAAGAATTAATATGAGATCAAGGAAAAAGAAACACAAATCCAAGGAGATAAGCTATCCTTTTGTAAGCAGGGATGGGAAGAAAATGATGCATTGGGAAAGAAAATAGTTCTCATTTTTATTATATACCAAATACATTGGAAGTGGATTCGAAAAAGATGTAGTATGAAAATAAGATGCGAATAAGAAAATGGATATTTGAGTCATGTCTGGATGGGAAGCTTTTTTTATAGATGTAAGAGAAATGAAAAGTCATTAGGAGGGTGTGTGGGTACCACCGTGGTAGAGCACTTGCCGACCATGTGTAGGGCCCTGGATAGACTCCCAACACTGCAGGAAACCAAATACAACACACTGACACAAAAAGAAATCATTAAGGGAAAGATTACTGGGCTTGAGTATCTTTAAAAAGTAAAAATCTGCTGGACGTGGTAAGGCCCACCTGTAAATCTTAGCACTTTGGGTGGCTGAGACAAGAGCATTGCAAGTTTGAGTCCTGCCCAGGCAACTCAGCAAGGGCTTGGGGTGTAGCTCAGTGTGGAGGTACTGAGTTCAGTCTCCATTGCAAAACCAAACCAAACCAAAACAAAGCAGAGCAAACAGATAAAAAGCCAAAAACAAAGAAGGGGAAATCCCCAGCAACTCTTATATGTAAAAACATTCCTAATAAAATTAGGGTAACTAAGTTAGTGAAGATATTTTTCATGAACAGGACAGATGAGTGACATTCTATATTATTTTTATTAGGACAGAAAAAAGTTAAGGCAGGTTGATAAGAAAAAATGGCATTTCCAGTGAAAAATGGACAGCAGTCTTGGAGTATGAAAAATGGCTCATCAATATAAAAGAAAAAAGATCCTTTCATAACTAAAATTGAAAATAAGGGAAACCCATTTTTCACTGATTCAAATACATATGTGTGAAAAGCACTTAAGTACTTAACGCATTTATTTCACCTTTCCTTCTGCCTGGCTTCATATACCAGAGGATAGCAGAGTTGTTTGGGGAATTAGGCAGCCGGAATGTGTCAAAGCCTTGATACTCATGTCTGTGGACAGAGTAATTCTGCTTTGAGGAACTGTTTTAAGGTATTGATTAGAAATGTGGTTGAAGACTTATGAAATCGGCACTGCTGGTGAGAATGTAAATTTGTACAGCCACTTCGGAAAGCAGTATGGAGATTTCTCAGAAAAGACTGGAAATAAATACCCCTTCGATCCAGCGATACCTCTTGAGAATATTCCCAAAAGAGTGCAAAGCAATACATAACAGAAATACATGTATACGCATGTTCATAGCTGCACAACTAACAATAGCTAAAATATGGAAGTCACCAAAATACCCATCAACAGACCAGTGGATACACAAACTGTGGTATTTATACACAATGGAATACTATGCATCTATAAAGTCCAACAGCGTGGAGGCTTTTTAGGCAAATGGAAGAAACTTGAGAACATCATGCTTAGTGAAGTGAGTCAGAAACAGAAGGTGAAACATCGAATGGTCTCTCTGATATGAGAAACCCAGATCACAACTATCTCGTGGAACTTAAAGTGAAAAACAAAGGGAACTAGGTAGGTGGGACTGGGAGGGATGGGAAGTTGGATGGGGGAGGTAACTGGAAAGTCCTTGTTATCTTGACAAAACATGTATGTGCACAAAAATGCTCAACTTCAATGTAAACCTTAAATTTTGCACTTAACACATATCAGTAAAATGAGGGAAATAACCTTATGAAATCACCACAGTATTATTTATAGTAGTGAGCCCACAGTAAACAGTAGATTTCCACAGTAGGAGAATTCCTAAATCTATTATGTGTTTATTATGACACCTTCATGATAAGCCATTCATTGCTCAGCTCTTTAAGATGCCACTTATAAAGGCTTGAGCCAAGAGAAAATGCCTTTGCCACTGAAGTGGAACATACTCTGACACTGAGATTTAACAAGTTCAGTTCTAATTCTTCAGCATATGCTCAGCTCTCTGGCAGGTAATTGGAAAGTCATAAGTCTATGAGAAAGTAAATAGCCTGTTTAGATCTGTAGGGATAATTTGTAGAAGTACAAAATAAATAGGACTCCAGAATGAAAGTCTTTATCATCAAATGGTAGTAGTCAAAAACACAAGATACGAAAAAATATAACTGCTTATTGTAAAGTTAATAAGAACATGAAGTACAGTGGCTCACACCCGTCATCCCAGGTACTCCAGGAACTGGTCAGGAGTATCACTTGAGCTTACAGGTTTAAAGCCAACCTGGGCAACAGTAGAAAGATTCTCTGTCTAAAAAGTGCAGATGGAAATAAATGACATATGTAAATCTTGACTCAAGTAAAGACTGAGGGACTTACTTTTACAGGACAGCTGCTGTATTGCACCCGTGGAGAAATGACACATTAATGAATTTCATGAGTTTTTGGATTATTTGTGAATGAGTGAATCCATGTTATATTGATCAGTACTAGTGTTTATAAGTTAAATGTTGCCTAGCTGGATATAGAGTTGTATACACACAGTAAAGTCAGTTATATTTGAATATATCATATACATCCAAATAGATGAAATAAACAAGACTGGAAGTGTCTGTTAGTAGTTTTTTCTGGCTAGTACTAATAGAGGTTGTTTTTATTTTCTTGTAGTTTTTCTTCCTCCATTTTTTAGTGATCATATAACATTTTATATAATTAGAAAAAAATTAGCCATTTTAAAAAGTACTACTTGCACATCACATACTGATTTTTTTCCTCTCCCTTCAGAAATGCCTGCTGCCTCTTTTTGAAATGGTCAGAAAAGCCCACTTTGAACCTCCGTTCTCAGCTCCTGAGCTGAACCACTTAGCCTTGAACCCAGCACAGGTCAAGTGAGCCTAGAGCATTCAGGCTTGACTGTGGTTTCCCTCCTCATTTTCTGATGCCCTCAAGGTTGAAAGGAAAGGGTGTTCTCTGACAACTCCTCTTACATAGGAGTTAGAGACAGGACATAGCATTCATTAACCTATTTTTTTTCTTTTTCTTTTTTCATTGACCTATTTTAACCCTTCTTTCTTCTTTTAGGAGACAGACAAGGGAGTGATAAGGAGAACCTAAACTTGGAAAATCACAGGGACCAGGAACCTCTGGAGGCTGCCTGTCAAGTCCAAGATGAGGCCCTTCCTCAGGCTTCCATGAAGGGCTTCTTCCATGAGGAGGAGCCAGGACACTTTGGAGGAGAGACTCCTGATGCTCCAGAAAGCCTTAAGGGTGAGGGGACAGTGGAAGAGTTGTGTCCTGATGAAAGGGGTTCTGGCAGACAGCTAGGTCAGTGCATGCCTAGTCCTCCTCTTGGAGAATTATCTGCCCTGTGGCCTGGGGAGAAGAAAGAGACCTCACAGAAGGGGCAGCCTAGAGCCCCAATGGCCCAGAAACTCCTCACCTGCAGGGAGTGTGGAAAAACCTTCTATAGGAATTCTCAGCTTATTTTCCACCAAAGAACTCACACCGGAGAGACATACTTTCAGTGCCCCACCTGCAAAAAAGCCTTTCTGCGGAGCTCAGACTTCGTGAAACATCAGAGGACTCACACGGGAGAGAAGCCGTGTAAATGTGACTACTGTGGGAAAGGCTTTAGCGACTTCTCAGGATTGCGCCACCATGAGAAAATCCATACTGGAGAGAAACCCTATAAATGTCCCATCTGTGAGAAAAGCTTTATTCAGAGGTCAAACTTCAATAGACATCAGAGGGTTCACACAGGAGAGAAACCTTATAAATGTTCCTGCTGCGGCAAAAGTTTCAGCTGGAGCTCAAGCCTGGACAAACATCAGAGATCCCATTTAGGAAAGAAGGCCTTTCAGTAACCATCCTCAGCGCCTGCCCGTGTGTCCTGGTCCTTTTAAAAATGCTCACCTGTGCCTGGAGGAATCGCATCCTTAAGAGGATATCCTGTTCCATCTGGTTTTCATGTGTTGGGCATGGGTAACCGGACACGCTGTTGAACCTGGGAGACATACCGACTTCTAGATTGGATTTCACGGTAGCTTAGTTTTTTGCTTCTGTAGCAGGAGAAAGAATAATCTTTATGTTTCAGCTCATCTCTTCTTTGGGATTCTTTGGGGAAAACAATTCTCAGAAGTGCCCTCTGGAGACACTTTGTAACTGGAGTGCCTGCTGTTACCGCTCATGGAGGAACCTTGAATCAACCCTTTAGAACTCAGTTCTAGAGCAGGTCTCTTGTGACAGATGGGGAGGCAGAGAGACCCAATGAGCTCATGGGGGTCCTTTGTCATACAGTGAAATATTAAATTCAAGCATCTTGTTTGAAATAAAATTAGTTGAGTCACTGACTCCCTAACTTAGCTGTGTTTGAGGTGTTCAGTGTCTGTTGACTCTGTCTGAAAGTATATTTTTTTGGTAGAACTACCCTAGTGGTAGCTGAGATTCAAGGTCAGCCTATATAAAACCTACCAGGTTGATAACATAGGAGACAGTAGTAGGAAGTGCAGGTGTCAGCTCAGGTTATGGGAGCGTGACTGGTGCCGGGCACACCTTTATCTCGGGCATTTTGTCTTCAGTATCTTTTCTGAGCCTTCCTGCCACAAGCCTCCAGCCTCCCCTGTTTCTTTGGGCATTCTAGTTAAGCTATCATTGCCAGAGTGCTCTATGCTTTACATTCGCTAGTGTTAGGGAAAAAATCAATAGCATTGATCCAGTTTTTAATACTGCCTGGGTTTATTAATGTATATATCCTACCTATCCAGTTGTCCTTGTTTTGTGCTGTCTTGTACTGAGACTTCCACCTCCAGCCGTCCTGGTCATCTTGTCTGCTCTTCGTCCATTGTTGTGGGCGAGGGCCAGGAGGGATGGTGTTAATGAGAAGGGCAGAGCTATTTTTCTGGAGGCAGATAAGCGAACAGGCAGGACACACTACAAGATGTGGTCAACAGTGGGAAGTCAGTAAGACAAGAGGGACAAAACTCAAGTTGGAGTTGCTGGAAGAATTTTTAAAACTCTTTTATACCATAAAAAGAGCCCCACTTAAGGGGGTACAGGACACTTGAGCAAGAGATCAGGATAACCATGGAGAAACGCACATCAAAACCATGGAGATTCTGCATTCTACATAGCAGAGGTTGATAGGGCAGTGGTATTTGATATTTAAAAGCAGGTTCTCCAAGTGTGGCCCCAGATCATTCTGAAGGGTGAGACACTGTTTTTGCTTTAGCAAGCCCTCTGGGGGACCCTAATGCCTGCTGTAGTTTAAGAACCTGTTCTAGTATCAATTCATAATTTAAAAAAAAAATCTCTTCAACAATATAAAGGAATAATAATCCCAGAGGGAATACTGGGCCTTTCCAGACCTACTAAATGTGATACCACACTGAGCTCCCTGTAAAACCCAGTTAAACGTGGAACCCTTTGGGTTAAAATCTTTGCACAGAGTGAAGTCTGACAAACTGTTAGATTAATGGCTAGGGGAAGAGTTTCTCCTTGGTTCCCTCTTAAACTCAACAGTGATGGAGATACAGGGAAACAATCTGTTTCCTTGCTCATAGTTGTACCTTCAGTAAATAAGAGGTTAGATAAAAATACACCAAGCAGATAAGTAGAAGTATCATACATGTACTTCCCTTGTCCTCTCCAGCAGGGATCAACAGAACGTCGCTGGTTACATAAAGTTTATTGGAACAGAGCCACACCCATTCACTTACATACTGCCCAACCTGTTTTTAGGCACCTGTGAGAGGGCAGAGTTAGACAGTGTAACCGGTATTGCAAAGCCTTGCATATTTGCATTCTGGCTCTCTGCAGGGAAATGTTGGTGACCCCCTCGTCAAGGATAGTGTTTTTCAAGTTGTTGTGTGCGTACCAGAGAGCTGCTCAAGATTCTGACTCCTAGGTGACACCACGGCTGCTTGGGACACCCGAGAGGTAGAGTAATGAGATGTATAACAACACTAGTCCTTCAATGTTTGTGCTTTTCTGTATTTTTTTTTTTTTTTTTAATTTTGAGACAAAGTCTTGCTAAATCTCCCAGGCTGGGCTTGAACGTTTGATCCTCCTGCCTCAGCCTTTTAGAATGCTAGGATTACTGGTATGTACTACCACACCCAGCCTTTGGCTTGTTTCTTTTGGCCTCTTTGTAATGTGTGGCTGAATAAAACCTGGATCAGACACAGTTGAAGAATAAATCACTTTATTAGGATAAAGACTTAGTACTACAAATTTCTCTTCTTGTAGCTCCTGAACCCACTGTCCTGATCAGTCTCACTTGGACTCCTTCTGCATGGCCTCTGGAGGAATTCTACAAAAGTTGGGGGCCCACATTTCTAACCCTGTAGGTGAGTGTGTGGACCCCTTCATACACTTGTCTGTCAAGGAGCCTCCCGCCCCACCTCCTTCCTTTGCTGGCTCCGCAGGCAGCTAAATCTGGAGAAGCAAGGCAACCCCAGCCAGAACCCACTTGGAGGGGTTTTCCTTGGTCTTTAGGTTGAAAGTCCACACATAGGTGGGTCCCCGCTGACTATTCTTGTACACAGGACAACAATACACACTGCGGCAATCCTGCTTCTCTGCGGGAATGGCCTTGATGAGCATCACGGGCATGGGGGGCGTCAGATCCTTCAGCTTTGCCTCAGTGATGATCCCAGCCTGAGGACAAGAACAGGACCGTCATAGACCAGAGAATGGCTGGCCAGCCTAGCTCCTGGCAGAAGATGCCAGTGGGGAGAGACTGGGAAAGCCTGCCTTCCACCTGCTTGCTCCAGTTTCTCCCGATAACCCACAGCAGAAGGCATCTCATACTCAGAGAACATTTCAGCCTAAATAACTTCGTGTACAGCTTGCAGAATTATTATTTATCATTTATCGTGTATTCTTTTAGGAACTTGACTCTCCTCCCCCTTTTTAAAAACCAATTTTGTAGGATATTGAGTGCATATTTGACAGATGTCATTCCGAGGATTGGAGATCGAAGAGGATGAAAACAGTTCCTCCCAGCAGACACTTTAGACCAGGGCTGTGGGTATCTTCTGCTCTGCCTCTCTTCAGTTTTACATGCACCCTCATCCACCTTTAGTACATTTGCACTTGGTGAGATCAGGAAGCTACATTCTGTCCTTAATCAAATTTTGTTGCTTTCTAGACGGTGCCTCCCTATGCTTTTTTTGAGATGTCTCATCAGTATTGTCTGGGGCTCCTGACTTGTTGACTGGAGTTTTCCCTACTAGCCTTGAGAAATGTTCTCAGAAACAAAGAGTTTCTTGGTCAGGTACATCTGGGAACTGCTGCTAACCATAGTCTGGGCTTGGGGCTTCGCGATGTGTGTCACACAGTGAAGATGAGAATTCCTAGCAGTAAACAGCTGCGCTGTTTTCACCTGGTATTTTCCCAACTCAGTTGACCGCAGGACCCTTTCTTCACGTCATGTTCATTTTGCACAGTGTGAGTGTTACATGGAACACATTTTGGGAAACACTGATCGGTGGGATTGACACATTTCTTACCTTTTCCTTGTGACTCTTGAGTCCTTTATGTGACGGACAGAATTTGGTTTATTTTTATTAAATGTATTTGAAGGAAAAGATGTGGCTTTTCAGTTCTTTTTAGATGGATGTAAAGCATGGTGAGTGATAGAACTAATCAGTAGGGGGCCCTTAGCATCCGGAACTGAGTGCCTATGGTAAGAAGTTGGGGTAGGGGGAGTTTTTTTCTCTACATTCCATGAACCAACCATTCCAAAGTGTACAGTTTGTGGCTTACAGTGTATTTGCAGCTTCTTGCCCTGCTGGCTAAAATCAGGTGTATAGTATGTTCATAAATGTTTACAGTCATTGTCACTGTCTAATTTCAGTTCCTTTTTATCACCTCCAAAAGAAGCTCTGTAAACATTAACATTTACCATTGGCACTTGAATATTAGCCGTGCCAATTATTACTGTTGGCTTTTGTATTTTCTCCTTCATTTCTGTTTGGTTTTGTTTCATGTACTGCAGTGGGGGGCACTCTTTTGTTAGGTGCATGTATAGTCATAATTTTTGTATGTTCCTGAGGGGTTTACCTTTTGTCATTATAAAATGTCCTACTTTGTTTCTGTAATTTCTATCTCTTCTACTTTTTTTCCAGTAACAATGACTGTCTTATAAAGTCTATTGTGTCTTATAAAGTCAATTGCCTCTGTCAGCATTGTGTCCCTCAGCTCTCCTTTGGTTACAGTTAACAGGGCACATCTTTTCCCATTTGTTTACTTTTAGAATATTTGTCTTTGAATATGTACTGTACCTCTTATAGGCTGCATAGAACTGGGTCATAGTGGGGTCACAGTGGGCTTTTGGCTCATTTTAGAACCACCCCCCCACCCCCGGCTAACCTCTTTTGATTGTAGTGCTCAGCCCACTTATATTTAATGTAATTATTGATAAAGAAGGATTTTTGTCTGCTAGTTTGGTACTTTATTCAACTCCTTCATTAGGTTTCTTTTGTGTTAGTAGAGGTGGTGTGTCATTTTAATTCCCTTGTTTATTATTTTAAAAATTCTTAGTGGTTGCCTTGGTGGTTACAATGAACATTTTCATGTATATTATTAATCTATCTCATTAATTCTAACTTAATTTCAGTAGCATAAAAATATTTTATCCTATATAGCTTCATTCCTTCCCTTTTTGTGCTGTTTTCATTACTATATTTTATGCATTTGATATTTATTGATTATAACTGTCAACACAGATACATAATTATTATCTTGGCAATGACCTTTATACATAGGATAACAATAAAAGTTACCATCAAAAATAAATTTTACTGTCATTTATATTTAGCTATGTGAATATATTTACTAATACTTTGTTTGAACTTCTGTTACTGTCTACTTTCTTCCCCCCCCCCATTTTATTGATATGTATAAGCGCAAAATTTAAGGTTTACAATGAAGTTGAGCATTTTGTGCGCATCTTTCTTTTTTGTTTTTGCGTGAAGGAATCTCTGAAGTATTTCTTTAGAGCTGGTCTCTTAGCGACAAATCTTTCCCCTAACTCCCCAAGTCTTATTTCTTTACTTTTGAAAGACTTTTTTGGCTGCATATAGAATGCTTATTTGAAAGTCTTCTCTTTCACTTCTTTGGCTGTGTCATCACCTTACCTCCGAGCCTCATGGTTTCTGATGATATGTTAGCTATTACTCTCATTCAGGACTCCTGTAAGTATAAGCTTTATCTTCTGCTTTTAGAATCATCTCTTTATTTTTTAATAGTTTGATTATCGTATGTCTAGGTATAAGGAGGTCACTGCATTTATTCCACTTGGATTTTTTTTTTATTGAACTTCTTGAATTGTGTAGATGTAGGTTTTTCTTCAAATTTAGAAAGCTATAGGGCTATTATTCATTTACAATTTTTCTCTATTCTTTCCTTTTGTAAAAACACAATATTTTACCTGGAGCATGCTGTGTAACCCACACTGGCCTCAAATTTGACATATGACTGCCTTAGCCTCCCAAGGGTTAGGATTGCAGGGTTGCAGTGTGCCACCACGCCTGGCTCCCATCCTTTGCTCATAGATTCTTTGTGGCTCTATCTTTCCTCTCTTTTTGAAGCTCCTGTTATGAATGTGTTGACATGCTTGACCATGTCTCACAGGTCTCTGGGGCAGCGTTTCTTCCTTGTCTTTTCCTTCTGTTTCTTAGACTAGATAATCTCAGTTGGTCTAGTTCCATGATTGCTGATTTTCCCACCTATTCAAATTTGCTGTTGAATCTTTCTACTGAATTTAATTTCATTAATATACTTCTCAACTTTGTTTCTAAATGTACTTATGTAATATCTGTCTGTATTAATATTCTCTACTCCATAAGACATTGTTTACATACTTTATTTAGACAGGGTTGCTTTTAGATGTTTGAATGTATGAACATGTTTCGCTAACTTAAAATCTTTGCCTAGCAAGTCCGCATTTGATACCCTCAGAGAAAGTTTCTGTTGATTGCCTTTTCTTTTGTGTGGTGGGTTAGTTCCTCTTTATGCATGAGTCATAACTTTTTATTCACAACTGGACATTTAAAATAATGCAGCAACTCAGGTAATCAAATTCTTTTCATAGTCTTTTTTTGTTTTTCTCTTTGAGACAGGGTCTTGCTCATTTGCCCAGGCTGTTCCTGAATTCAGTACATTGCCCAGGCTAGCCTTGGACTCAAGGCAAGCCTCCTGCCTCAGCTTCCCCAGTGCTGAGATTCTAGGCGTGGAACAGGATGCCCAGCTTATGTGATACTGGGGAATTGAACTCAGAGCCTTGAGCTTGCAAGGCAAGTGCTTTAACCACTGTGCCATTCCTCCAGCTCCAAGGTTTTGTTACTTGTTTTAGTGACTTTTCTGAAACGGTTTTGTAAAGTCTTGTTCCTTGTCATAAGCTTGTTCAGTTAGCTTAGTAGTCAGCAAATTATAATAGAGATTTTGTTGAGTCATTAAGCCTCACAGTGGGCTGAGAGGCTGTGTGTGTGTATGTTGGGGCATGCTGTTAATATTCAGCCAAACAGTTTAAAATTTCAGTTTATCCCTCATTTGCACCGTCTCATTTGTTTAGCCTTCATTGGAGGTGGAGTGTAGGTCAGGCCTTCCCTGAGCTTTCTGGATTATGCACACATCGCTGAGGGTATGCACAGCTCCACACATGGGCGTGGCCTTCCAAGTTTCTTCTCTGCTTGCTTTTTGCACTTTTCTTGTCTCTTGTCTAGGTGTTTTTGGGTTCCCGGCTGTGGCTTTTCCTAACCCGCCTACACATGATATAATCCCTTTGTGATATTCACTGACAACATCTTGTCAAGTGTTTGGATGGAGAGAGTAAAACCAACTTTCTTCTCAAGATTCAGGCTGGTTGAATATTTTCCCATTTTCCATCCTACTGACTCTTCTATTGGTTTATTAGGGCTGATGTAACAAGTAGTCACAAATTTGGTAGCTTAAAAATAAGAAACTTCTGAGATCAAAATGGGCAGCAGGGAATTTCATGAGCCATCATAAGCCATCATTAGCACTGACATTCTTTTTTTTTTTTTTTTTTTTTTTTTTTTTTTTTTTTTTTTTTTTTTTTTTTTTTTTTTTTTTTTTTTTTTTTTTTTTTTTTTTTTTTTTTTTTTTTTTGATCCTGGGTCTTACTCTGTAGCCCAGGCTGGTCCTGAACTCATGGTAGCCTTGGCTGGCCTTGAACTCAGGACAGTCAGCCTGCCTCATCCTCTGGAGTGCTGGGATTACAAGCATGGCCAGCTTTATGTGGTGCTGGGGAATCTAACTCAGGGCCTTGAGCTTACAAGGCAAACACTTTAACTGCAGTGCCACTCCTCCAGCCCCAGCACTGACAGCACAGCATTGTTGCTGTAAACTGTACCCAAATTTTCACAAGCTTGACGCTCATTCTTTGTGCAGAAGTGAAACAGTAAAATAGGTGAAAGTGAAAATAAAAAAAAACCCCAGAAACTTATTCTCTTTTAGTTCCAGAGACCAATGTTCTAAGTCAAGGTATTCTTGGGGTTCATCCTTCTGGAGGCTCTGAGAAATTGTCCGGTGCCTCTTTCCTGGTTTCTGGTGGTTGCTGGCATCCATTGTCATAATTTGGCTTACAGAAATGTCACTCAGTCTCTGCCTTTATCTCCACATGGGCTTCTAATACAGGCGTCAGTCACGGATTTGGGGTCCATGTAATGCATTGCAGTCTCATCATAACTACTTGTAATTACATTTGCAAAGCCCCTTTTCTAAGCCTCTTTCTGAGCTTCGGGATGGCTTGAATCCCGAGGGAACACTATTAAACCTGATGCATCTCTGCATGTATATTTACCTGGCCTCCTGGGGTCCTCTAAATCTTTCTTTTTCCTGATGAGCTCAGTATCATGTGCTATGCACAGTTTACTGTCACCACCAAATGGGATATTTGATTTCCAGGTCATATGCATAACAGGCATGTGCTTATTCTAGAATTATCCACCCCGTTCATTTTACTTCCCCAGCCATCTGTGCTTCTTTGCCAGTTTCCTCTCTGTGACTAAACATCCTCAATCTTATGGTGACTCAAATCTTTATTAGCCTTCAGCAAGTTCTTCCAAAATGTCACTTTAAATGACATCTACTGGCTCTTTGCTAGTGTGGAACAACACAAAAGGCAGAAAGAATTCCTGCCCACCTAGAGCTCATTAATGCGGAAAGTGGGGGATCAGGAAGGTGAAATAATATCCCTGGGTTACACTGTTCCAGGGATAGCCAGTTCCAACACTTTTGAGTGCTATCTATATACCAGGCACCATTCAAGCTTCTTAAACAATAACTCATTTAATTTTCCTAGTGACTGTTCTCCCAGTGAGTACACTGGTCTTCAGAGGTGAAACTATACCAAGGTCACAGAGTTAATAGATGTTGGCAGTGAGATGCGGATCCCACCCGTCTGGTTCCACAGGCCTTGCTTCTACCTGGTCAGTTCAACTCCCTCTGCAGAGCCTGTGCTCGCTGCATTACCGGTGAGTAGACAAGAAATGACCTCCAGGAAAGAAAGTTCGGGTTAAATATCAGGGGCATCCATTTTGGGGTATTAGACTTTATGGGAAGCAATTTGTATTCAATCAGCTGCCAGCAGCCAGGTCTTTACCTGTGTGTCCCAGCGGGCACCTTCCATGAAGAGGCCGTGGACGTAAGCGCCTTCCCGAGGAGGGCTCCTGAATTCTTCTCTCCTCTTCTTTGTCACATCGCACTGCAGGGCCATCTGGTCCAGTGGCCATTCATTCTTGCGGGCTGCTGACTGCATGATGGCGGTCAGGAAGGACTGGGGATTGAAAAAGCCTGCCAGCCACACAGCAGAGGGCATTGCAAAGTCGCCTGTCCAGGCTTCCAGCTCCTTGATTCTGTGGAGGAGGTCCGGAAACCAGGCCGCCAAGCCTGCTGTAGAAGGGTAGGCGCGCCTGGCCCAGGACTCTGGCACTGTGTCTAAGTACAGGGCATTTTGTAAGTTTTCCATGTCACTGGTCATGGTCAGCTCGCCCTGAAGAAAAGGTAAAATTGGAAAGAGTAAGAGAGACAGAAAGTTCCTGGAAACAGTGAGCCCCAGGATCTTGTAGCTCATGTCACCAGTGGGTACAATAACGATTCCCAGTTGAGCACTTTCTTCACAAGGTTTGTCTCTGAGGTTGATCCTTTAAAACCCTTCTGTGTTAGTAACATTAGAGACTTACCTTTCCACTGGGAGTGTCTCAGAGAACACAAGTGCTCCTACTGTGGACCTTAAATCTCCTGTGGGTTTTACGTGCTCTAAACTTGCCCCAATGTCCTGCAGCCCCTGGAGCATCCCGGCAGGCTTCTCCATGCAGCTCAGAAGGACAAGAATCCCAAACCTGTAGATTTTCATTCCCCCAAATGAAGTATTTCCTTCAGAAATAAGTTACTGGCTACATAGTCAACTTTAAGGGACCCTCTTTCAACTGGTAGAAATTGTAAAGAAATATTTACAACAAAAGCCATTTAAAAACTAAACTCTATCACACTGGTGTTCCCAAAGATCTGTAGCCATTTCTGGAAGACCCCTTTCCATTGCAGTGGCTTCTGCAACAGGCGTGAGGGTGCGCTGGTGAGTTTGACTCACTCAGAAGTGTGGAGTGCCAGAATGTGGGCAAACCCCATCCCCACCGTGGGAAGTAGAGTCCCCTTGCTGTGATTTGCACTACGGCATTCGAGGTCCAACTCTTTGTCTTAATTTCCAGAACTGTTAAAAAATTACACATACCTAGGTTAAGGGTGGGCATGTTCCCTTATTGTGACTGATAGGCAGAGACTTCCAACTTAATAGGAAAGAGACTAAACTGTAATACTAACTTCCCACATAGTTATCACATGTACCCTTTCTATACTGCAGTGCTTGTGGCTGGGCTATTTAAGATACTAGCACATTTTTATTTTAAAGACAAACATTCCTAATCATACCAGTGAAGGTAGCTCAGAATGAATGAATGATTAGACTCTGTGCTACAGGTGTTTCTCTCTTAGCTTAAAAGACCCTATTGTGTGACAAAAAACAGTATCATCCTGTATGTCTACTCAGATGTAGGAGTGAAGGAAATCGGAGACCATGGGAAGGCTCAACAACAGCTACCAGTGCACTGTATCTGCCAACAAAACCTATTTCTATCATCTGCATTCAAAATAGGTGAGCAAACTTTTTTTTCCTAGTAGATTTTCTCAAAGGTTTGCTGAAATGAATACCATTATTAGGTTAAAACAGAAAAAAAGTTCTTGCGTGGAATCTCTAAATTAGTGTGTACACACACAACCCTCTGAAAAAAGGACGTAATTTATTATACTTGCACATTTGAGCCCAAATCTAATTTCTCAGGCAGTATCATCTTCCTCGTGTCTATATTTATGTAATAAATTTTTATTTCATGAAACTTATAAGTTAGGTACTAATTAATTTTCTCTTAAAATAGCTGATTACTTCATAAAATAATATTAAGTATGAAGATCAAATTTAGTGGGGAGAAAAAAAATAAAGGATTGAAGAAAGATGGTCACGCAATGTGTTTTATGAGACTCCCATCGTGGGGCTTTCCTTGCATTGCCGCGCTGCAGTGACAAAAGTGGTGAGTTGCTCTCAGACTTACAGGGGCAGCATTTGGGTGTTCACCACTGAATATGGTTAAGATGTCTATTAAGTTAAAAAATTTCTTTTCACTTTTTTTCTGTATTTTGCAATCAAGATTTAGTCAATTTTTCTTTAATTTTATCAAATGTCTTTTCTGTTTTTAAAAAGATAACCTTTTTTATTTATTGCATTAATATGATGGATTTGTTTTTTCAATGTTAAAACCAACCTTGTGCTGGGCCTGGTGGTGCATGCCTGTAATTCCAGAATTCTGGGAGATGGATCACAAGTTCAAACCAGCCTGGACAATGTAGTGACTGAAGACCTTGTCTCAAAATAATAAATAAATAAATGATGAATAAATAAGGCTGGGATGTAGCTCAGTGTGAGGGTTCTGCATTTAATCCTTAGTGGCATAAAACAAAGCAAAGCAAACAAAACCCCAATAAAAATCCAATAATATAAATAAAAGAAAACAAGAAACACATCTTGTATTCCTGGGATAACACTATTTGGTCATAATGTGCTATCCTTCTTATATAATGTGATTTGAATTATTAATATTTTCCTATGAAGTTTTGTAGTTTTTTTTCCTGAGGAATACTGATTTGTTGTTTTCTTATAATGTATTTGATTTGGATGTCAACTTTAATTCTTCCATGAAATTCATAAGGAGGTATTTTTTCTGCCTTTTCTTTTCTTTAATTAAAGAAGGGGTTTTTGCAGAGCTGGAGGTTGAAGCCAGGATCTCATGCTAGCTAAGCCAGGGCTCTAATGCTGAGTCCACATTTAGAGGGAAGATGAAGAACTGTTCCTTATGGGAACACTATGTGACGGCCTCACTAGCCAATGCAATGACAAGGCAAGTCCTTACCCCTGCGCTTGGCCTTATATTCTAGTACCCAAACACACATGCTGAGGCCTCCAGTGTTCTGGTATGACAGGCAGTAGCCACCTGTGGCTGTTTAAATGCAAGTGAACTAAATGGTAAAGTTAAACAGTTACTTCCTTCATCACCTCACCTGCATTTTGTGTGCTTAGTGACCACCTGTGGCCATATTATTGCAGATACAGTGTTTTAGCATTTACTTTTGTTGCTGGAACACAGTACCAACATCCACAAATTAATGAAGGAAAGATTTATTTTAGCTCACAGTTTCAGATGGTCTTAGCCCATCGTTCATAGGCAGCTGGCAGTGGTGGAAACACATGGCAGAGGCCCAGAGGGAGGAAAGGCTGTTCATGGCAAGGCACACCAGAAGCCAAGAGAGCGAGGAAGGGAAGAACTAGCATACATCTTCCCGATCATGTCCCGGGATCCACTCCTTCTAGGTTCCCAGTGTTTTGCCCCTTCTGACCGGGCACCGTCTCTTAACAGCACGTGTCCCATAGTATTCCATAACATCCAAGTACATGACACCCTGGGGGAACATTCCAATCCAAACCATAGCACACGGGATGTCTCTGTCATCACAAAACCTGTGTTGGATAACACTTAGGCAGAAAGGCTAAGTCTTTTAATTTTTTTTGGACAGGTTTTTACTCTGTAGCCCAGGCCATTCCTGAGTGTAGCCCAGGTTGACCTTGGACTCAGAACAATACCCCTGCCTCAGCCTCCTGAGTGGGAGTGCTGGGATTACAGGCCTGTGCGACCACGCCCAGCTTTATGTGGTGCTGGGGAATTGAACTCAGGGACTTGACCTTGCAAAGCAAGTGCTTTAACTGCTGTACCATTCCTTTAGTCTCAGAAAGGCTAAGTTTTGTTAGTCAGATAAACTGTAGTATGCTTTTATGTTTTTACCAAGGCCATGTTTAAAATTCTATATTCTACAGTTTTAATTTTAAAAGTTCATATGTGCATGATGTCACTACTCGCTTGCCAACGTGGTCAAGAGGATATATATGAAAGTCTTGACTTATTATAAAAAACAAAGTACAAGAGAGTTAAAAGAGATAGCTCATATTTAAGTTTTCCTTAAAAGTTTTTAATTGCCACTTTACTTCCATGGTTATGAAATGCTTCTACATTCAATACAGCAAAATAAGTAGTGGTATTAAACTTGCTTTTCTACAAAGTTGTTTTGGGTCATAGTAAAATTAGGTGCCTCTATGGAAGCAAACTGCACACAAAAAAGTCCTCTGCCACATGAGCCAACGGAGGAACAAAAGCCTCCGTGTTTGACTTGACCCAAAACGTCACCCAACAGGACTCAGAACGCATCAGGTTGTATACTGCTGGCAGCATGGAAAGAAGTGACGACGATGTTTTGGCCATTCAGCACGTGCTTTGACAAGACTGCCACCGCAGAGGTCAGATGGAACTCCGCACGCGGCCAGCTGCTGTCGCGTGAACCTGAGAAGAGGAGTCTTTTGTCTCTGGTTCTCTCTCTTAGCTAAGTCATCAACTGAACCATACCCCAGTAAAGCAATCTGTCTTAGTGACTTCTTGGTTGCTGTGAGTCAATACCTGACATACACACATTAGGGGAGGAAAAGTTTAGTTTAGCTCACAGTTTCAGAAGGTCACAGTCCACTCAGAAGTGTCAGGCAACAGTGGAAGCACACGGCAGAGGCAGAGGTGGAGGCAGCTCTTCATGACATTGCCAACAGGAAGCCAAGTCCAGTCCAGTCTAGTCTAGTCCAGTCAAGTCCCATAGGAAGGAAGGAAATGGCATATGCATACTTCCAGGTCCCATTCCAGTAATCTGCCCCTTCTAGGTCTAGCCCCAGTGTTCCACCCCTTTCAGGTTTAAGCCCCCACCACACAGCTATAATCCAATTCACATGCATATAGTCTGATCTGCCACATGCCTCTCCTCTATCACACACCCATAATCTACTCTTTCAGACCAGACCTCTGTCTCTCCACAGTACACGGTTTTATAGACAATCTATAACATTCAAATACATGAGGCATTTGGGGGACATTCCAGATCTGAACCACAATACTGTGTAAACAAGTTTTGCTAAAAGAAGGAAAGATGTGCTTAAGAAGACATTAAAATATGTGTGATGTCGAGGGTGTTTAGGCAATGTGACCACTCTGTGGTACTATGACGGTGGCTCCATGCTATTATTTGTTTTTCTGAACCCTCAGAAAGTGACATTGAGCATAACCTCTATTATGAACTACAGACTCTGGGTGATATTATGTGCTAATGTGGGTTCATCTCTTGTAACGAATGCACCGCTATGGTAGGTATGTTGAGAGTAGGCAAGGGGTGATGTGTGTATTGGGACAGGGACCTCAGCAATCTCCTTATCTTCTGCTACCTTTAACTGTGAACTTAAAAGTATTCTAAAAAATAAGGTTCATTAAAAAATGTTGAAGTGCTGAGTTTTTAAACATCCTCTAAATTCTAAATTCAGTTTGATAGAGGAACATAAGATGTTACTAACTGATTATGTAAGTGATGGAAACTTCAAGAATGCCATTTCTAGGTTTTTCTAGCTTACCAGGGAAGCAGGAATAATTTAGGGAAAGAAGAAATCATCCACCGTGTAGCTAGGTTCCTAAAGTCAGGTATCTTCATGACCGTGAGCAGAAGAAGAAATGGCTGATTTTCAGAGGAGCTAAGAAGACACGAGAGAACCCAAACTGTCAGTTTGCTAAGTGTGTCTGTATTTCCTTTTCAGGAGGAGAGAAATATGCCTACATACTCCAGACCAGTATATCCTGAAAGTTGTTTAGAAAAAAAAAAAGTTATATAGAGGAATCTGAGGTGGGTAGACAGTAGGATTCTGGGGCCAAACTCAGGGTACCTAGGCCCTGCTTAAAGACCAAGCTACCCTACAGTGAAGAAACCTGGGTGGCTGAGTTTCCTATACTCCTCTGGCCTGGATTTATATCACAGATTAATATCTGCGTGTACTTCTCACAGGTCAACTTAACAAAAAGAAAAAACTAAGCCCTTCTCTTCAGATATTCTGTATTTCAGGATTCTGTGACATGCTTTCTTGATTTCTGCACGGCAGGGGAAACTTTGGGAGAACCACAGGCTACCTGGCACCTTTTTCTGGAAATGAAGATGGCAGTCTGGCTGTGACCTTAACTACTTTTTTGATCCCTATAAATAAATGGTTTCATAATCTTTCTTTGGTATAATTAGAATAAAAACCTTATTTTTCCTGTGGGCCTTTATTCCCTTAAGTCTGGGAGCTTTTTATAAGTTCAAATTCATAGGCTTCCGTCCAAACTTAAGCACTCAGACTTCTGGGGATGAGGGGTAGGAACTTCCCTTTGGAATGGGCCCCCCTGGATGTGTGAAGCAGGCCTGCCCTGAACTCATATCCACGCAGCAGCTTCCAGTCCATAGAGGCTGGGGGGATGGGGCCTCAATGTCTGTCTTGAGGAGATCCATGCTGGCCACTGTCCTGAGGATCAGTGCCCCTCAATTCTTTATTGCTAGGAAGACAGTCTTTGCAAACAGCTTTCATTTGTGACTAAACATTTCTTTATAAAAATGCTGTGAATATAGATTTAATGACTTAGAAGTTTAGACACTTTCAAACTCTGGTGGCCAGCCTAGGTACACCATTAGGGTTACCTGTCTGAATGGCTGGGGACTTGTGTAGCTACACGTAAGCTGAAATAGTTTAGAGCTCTAAAATGACTGTTAAAGAGAAAGAAAGGACAAGAAAAGAAGAGGAGTCTCTAGCCACATTTTCTCTGCTCCTTGCTAAGTACGCCAGTTGGCCAAGCCAAGTGCACTTTTCCACTAGCATTGTGGTGGTCCCACTCTGGCCTCCACTTCTCACGCACATGCCAGACCATCCGTCCTGCGGGCTCCTCCTGCCTCAGTCACACCTCCTGTCAGTTTCTCTCCCTATTCTCATTTCGTGCCCCCTCAGCTGTCTCTGTTCATTAAACCTGAATCCTTTTCTTCTCTGAACTCTGCTATTTTCTTGGAGTTTCATTTTTTTCTTCTTCTTTTACAAAGATAGCCCCCCCCCCTTTTTTTTTTCTTTGAGGCAGGGTCTTGCTCTGTAGCCCAGGCTAGTCTTGAACTCACTATGTAGCCCTTGGCAATCCTCCTGCCTCAGCCTCCTGAGTGCTGGGATTACAGGCATGTGCCACCATACCCAGCTTTGTGTGGTGCTGGGGCATTGAATCCAGGGCCTTGCACTTGTTAGGCAAGCGCTTTAATCGCTGTGCTGTTCCTCCAGCCACCTGATAGCATTTTCAAAAGGGAGATTGCCTTATCTGTTCTCCAAGTCATGGAGGGCCAAGATAAAAAGGTTCTGGCTCTTTCTGGGTCATTTCTCTGTCATCTTTTGGAAGTTCAGCATGTTATTATTACTTTTCTTAGGGGACTCTTTAATCAAAGCAAGTAAACTCTTACAACAGGTTTTGAGTTTCTGCGCTTCGCACCTCCTAGAAGGCTGTCTTCTGTCGCCACTCGCCCTGATCTCCCCTCCCTTTCTCAAAGCCCTCCATTCCACCTCTTCTCTTGAGCGCTCTCATCTCGCACACCTGCCCCTCTTTCCTCCCCTGGCTCCCCTTTGCATGGCGTTTAGCTGGTCCTGCCCTGTACACAGCCTGCTGTGTGTTTGCTAGTTGTCTTTACCCAGACTGTGCGGGAAGGGAAGGCTCCACTCTCAATGGCCTTTGCTTCCTCCAGCATGGAGCACTGAGACTCGCCGGAATTGCTCATCAACCAACACTGCTTGAACTGGAAGGCAGAAAGAAGACCTCCCCTGCCTTCGTCTTTGCCTAGGTGTGTGCGCGCCGTCATTCATGACACCAAACCACAGGAAGGGTCGTGGGAGAAAATTAAGGGAGTGGAGTGGAAGTTGAAGAGGTAAACAGTCTGCACCACATTGCGTGGATTCAAAAGGCCAAGACTGCAGCAAACCTCCTCAAGATAAGTGCCAGCGTATATCTGCTGACCACACTAATGGGGATGCGTGATACGGTAGGCAAAATCTTTGTTTACATCTGAGATTGTTCTGTGGAATTTCGTATTTTATTAGATTACAAGCTGGTACTGAATGTGGAAACATCACTGAACACTGACAAGTCTTCAACTTCCCATTTCTGTCTCATCTTCCTCCTTCTTTTTCTTTGAGATAGATTCTCGCTTTCTAGTCCAGGCTGTCTAAACTCACTGGGTAGCCCAAGTTGTACTCAAACACATGGCAATTCTCTTGTCTCAGCCTCCCAGGTGCTGGGATTACAGGTGTGCACCACCACACCTGGTTTATGTGGTGCTGGGGAACGGAACTCAGGGCCTTATCCTTGCTAGGATAAGGCACTCTAACTGTTGTGCTATTCCTCCAGCCCCACATCCTTCTTATCTCCCTCCATTAATATCAGGGCAGAGGAAGGACATTAATTTTAAAAAATTTTTTTTCAGTAGCTGGACATGGTAGCACAGACATAATTTCAACTACTGAGGAGGCTGAGGCAGGAGAATTGTGAATTTAAGGCCAATTTAGGCAACTAAGTGACAACTTTCCTATCTTAGAATTAAAAAACAAAACAAAACTGGTGGTGGTGGTGGGGGGGTGTAGCTCAGTGGTGAGTGCCTGAGTTCAGTCTCTTGTGTTGCAAACCAAACCAAACCAAACCAAACCAAGCCAAACCAAACCAAGCCAAACCAAACCAAGCACCTTTACTGAGTTAGGTTTTTCATACTGTTTCAGAGTTTTTACATGTCTATATGTGAAAAATTCACAACTGTTTTTCCCACATACGTGATCATTGTTGTATTACCCAGAAAGACATATGAAGGCACCAGCATGTATCACAGCTGGACTCCATGGATATGTCTGAACTCTTACTATTAGCTATAAAACTGAATTCTTAATATCTCTGTCTTGCGTTATAGTCCTTTCTTTTTTATGATAGGGGTCAAACCCAGGGCTTTCTGCATTTTGGGCAATTGCTTTACCACTGAGCTACATATCTCTTCTTAGATTACCATTTTTTTGAGACAGGTTCTTGCTCTGTAGTATAGGCTGGTCTTGAGCTCATAACAATGCTCCTGCCTCAGCCTTCCAAGTGCTGAGATTACAGACATGCAGCACCGTGCCTGGTTTATGTGGTGCTGGGGAATCAAACCCCTGGCTTTGTGCTTGCTAGACAAATAATCCATCTCCCCAGATTACAGTGTTTTAAAATAAACATACCAATATAAACTGCCAAGAGTCACCTCCCTCAGCTCCTAAGAGGCAGCAGGCTCTCCTGTGGACGTGTCAACCGGGAAACCAGAAACCGTCCTACCAGGCTCTGTGCCAGGCACTTTCACCTCTCATGGTGATAACAGTGAACTTGTTTAAGTAATTGCTAGTAGAAATGATAGACTCTTACTTTGTTCAAGGGAAATGCCAGATCTAAGCAGTATCTTGATTCTTTTAGACAACTTAATGGCCAGACTTTGGTTTCTGGGAAGTGACATCCTCTGGGGCATTTGGATTGCTGTCGAACTACCGCTCCTGGCTCCCAGGTTTTCCAGGTGTGCCTCCTTCCCCATGGGGTCCAGCTATGTCCACTGATGCTGCCCCTTCCTCCCAAGGCCCCTCTCACCTTGAAGCCGAGTTCCAGCTCCCGCAGGGAGTGCTGAATCTCTCTGGTGAGAATGTTCATCCGCTCACACTCCTGCAAGGCAACCACAACATAGGGGGTGCGCTCCTCCACTCTTGCCGTCAGCTCCGGGATGTTAAACTCTTCTGTCACCCGTTCTAGGATTTCTTCCAGAAGGACCTTGACCTGCCCCGCAGCAGAAAGCACAGGGTTAACGAGGGGGCTCTGATTCTGATCCTCCAGAAGGCAGCAGCCTCTGGCATGCGGCACTGCAGGTGCCACCATCCTTCACTTGCCTCCCTTCATCTGCATCACCTGGCTGCGCACCTGCCTGCACGCGTCAGGGAGATCGGGGTCTAACAAGAGGAGGGTCTCTCCATAGCCTGCCCAGATTCTTGGAGAGAGGAACACTGAGAATCGAGGTTGTAAGACTCAGAGGTTGACCCAGTTAGCTATAGATCAATCTAGAAAGCCATAATTAGACTGTGGCCTAGGATGGCCCTTGTTACCCATACAGTGCGTAAGGCCTTTACTTATGTACTCATGGGTTTTTTGCATTCACCTATGCACATCTGCTTATAGACTGTAAATCATCCTTAAATTACTTATTGTAATGGTTTGGATCTGGGGTGTCCCAAAAAGCCTCATGAACCTACGGATACTGTGTACGGCTGGAGGTGGGGCCTGGCTGGATGCGTAGGCTTCACCCAGAGGGGCATGGGCTGGTCCACCCTTCCTCCCAGGCTTCTCTGTTCTTCCATGCTGCTGTGAGGATCTCTGTCTCTGGAGCTCCAGCCCTGGCTCTGGCTCTAGCTGCAACCCCACTGTGTGATTCTACTGTTTTTAGCCACCCATCTGCAAATGGTCCCAGACCTTCTGAACTGTGAATTAAAATAAATCTTTCCTCCCCTAATTTGTGCATGTTGGGTGTTGTGTCACAGCAATGAGAAAGTGACTAAGACACTTATAGTACTGAATGCAATGTAAGTAGTTGTTACACTGTATTGCTTAGAGAATAATGACAAAGGTCTGTATGTGTCCCTGCAGACACAATTTTTGTATGTGTGTGTATATATCTATACCTATAGATATATACATATAAATAATGTGAGTACCTTACATAAGGGACTTAAGCACTGTGGACTTTGCTATCCGTGTGATCTCACACACACACACACACACACACACACACACACACACACACACACACACACACACTTGTTTTTATGAGGCAATACTGCAGTTTCTGTCCTTCAGTTCTGAACGCGTCACCACCCCGTCTAACATGTTAACCTTCTTTTCTATGCTAAATTCCACTTCCTACCCAAACAGTCAACTAATTAGACCAGGGGTGGGGGGGGGGGGTGGGGTGGGTGGAGCAACTAGAATCTCTCTTGTAGAAAATTGGAATTGGATGCAGAAATTCTGAGCTATCCTGGGGTAAGCACTTGGAGGCCGAGCCTGCCATTTTGGAGTAAATGAGTAAGCCTTTCTCTGTTAGCAGAAAAAGAAAAACGAAACAAATGCAGTCATAAAGGCCATGCGGCCAGCAGGTTGAGACTAAGATGGGGTAGGGTGTGGAGGGTGTGGAGGCGGGTGGTGAGCCGGGGCCAACCCTTCCCAGGGTCCTGACAGCTGAGCTCTGGACACCTTTGTGTACAGCTGCTGTTCTCGTATGTTTACCATCTGTTTCTCCCTCTAGGAACAGGTCTCCATCTCCTTTGAGAAATGACCTCTTCCAGTTGTTCTGGGGGACAGTCCTTGGGCACAGCCTCTCTGGCCCAAAGTTTGGCTGATCATATCATTTTTTTTTCCCAGGAGCATGAAAATTTTGAATGTGAAATCCAAGTGGCCAGTGGGAGATGGAGGTGCCCTGGAAAGCCTGCCAACTCTTCCTTCTCCCTGGGAGCCTGGACCGACTGTGGTCTTCGTCCTTCCTTAGTTTGGTTCCTCTGATACGGTCAGCTACTTCTTGTCTGTTCAGCTACATTTGTGTCTGCTGCTTACAACCGAAGAGCCATGACTGAGCTAACACCCTTCTGCTATGCATCGCTGAAGTGACGGTAAATGCCTCATCTAGGCCTCAGGTTTTTCCTGTGTTAAGATTTCCAAGAATGTTTTCTCACCATCCTCCTGTTTTTTGACTCTCAGGTTGCTGCAAAGATCAAATCAAATAAGCTGACAAATATGGCTATATCTGAAAGTTATGAAGAAATATATGAGCGCAAAAGATTGCTAATATTTTCCTTGTATCATATTGTTGATATAAAATACATTCTCCAGGAAAAGAGCTGATGTGAGGAAAAACCCTAGAAACCCATCACCTCGTCACAAGTGGGTCTCTGGTGCTGTCATGACAAAAATGGGAATGCCATTCTAATGGTACCTGAAAACTGCTGTCAGGCCAGGGGCAAATGGCTAAATTTATACCCTATTTCTGCCTCTGGAGCGGGATTTGAAGAGACGACTTTACATCAGTGAGGTGCCATTTGGATGTTACTCACAAAGAGATAAAAAGATAGTCTGGAGGTATTGTTCCAAAATACCCCAAATACAGGGATGCTGAGTTCCATCTTGTCTGTGATCAGTCTGGGAAGGGTTTGGGGAACTGAGCATGGAGGGGTGGGCAGGGGAGGGAGCAAGGCACAGGCACATGCAGGGCTGTCATTTGCTTGTGGAACCCCAACAGCCCCTTCCCCTTCAGGAGGACTGCGGTCAAAGAAATGTGATCTGCTTATCTCCACAAGCAAATGCCTTTTTTTTTCCTTTTTGGAAAAGTAGTACACATCAGAAACATGTAGATAGTACAGGTATATATGATATTAGAAGCAAAACTCTTTCACCATCTTGACTTTTTCCCCAAGGAGGGGCAAACACTGTTAAGCTGTTATGTGTATGGTTTATGTTCCTAGATGTCTTTCTGTACACATAACCTCATCCCTTGATCATCCATGCTTTTGTCCAGTGGCCATTCAGTTCATCAGCTATCAATTTGCTATCATCCACCTGTCCATCTGTCCATCTGTCTGTGCATCATGTCTGTTACATGTTTTCTTTCTCTGTGTCTCACCTTTTCCAGTTTGCCCTTTCCACCTCATAATAAACTGGGGACACATTTGCCTGTTATTGCTAGCATTATTCTTTTTAACAGTATGTATTGTTTCACTTAAAAAAAGATACTGGAACTCTACTCTTGGGACATCCTACAATGACCTATAACTCTAGCTATTTTTAATTTTGAGACAGAGTCTCACTCAGTTTCCTAGGTGGGCCTTGAACTCGTGATCCTTTTCCCCTAGCCTTCTGAGCAGGCAAAATAACAAGCTTGTGCCTTTGTACCCAGCTCTTATATCACTATTTTCATGGCTTACTGAGCCATTTCCTATTGAAAGAGTCTCTTGGGGCTTCCGGTCAAGATGGCGGCTGAGTAACAGCACTGCACAAAGTCTCCTTATCAACTTACTTAAAAAGTCGAGAAGATAGAAAAAGCGTGTTTGGTGTAGCTAGGAAAGAGAAGCGCACCCCCAGAAACTGAAAGGCAACCAGCGGGAGGCCAGAAACTCCGAAGGATCATCAAAACCGGAGGGGGAAAAAAAATCCCCACAGTCCAGTAAGCCGCTGAGGCTGGCAGCAAACTGGCAGGCAGCTGTGGACGGAGGAACGCTCACAGGGACCTGAACATCTGACTGAACGGAGCTGGAGAGAACGGAGCACACAACAAAGGGAGAAGAGGCTGTGGGCGGGTCAGAAACAGCCCGAGGTAAGAGCGGACCCAGACTAGTCAGAATCATTGGCTGCGGGCGGCCCCAGCCTCAGAAGCACCAACCCGCGGGTGTTTGTACTATAAATGCAGTGTGCGCTCCCGCTAGAAAAGATCCCGGAATCCCAGATCAGAAACGGGACTCAACAGCCATCGCAGGCAGTGACGTCAGCAGGAGCCATTCACTTTTCCTGCGCACCAGAGACAGTCAGAGGTAGCAGTACCATGGGGAAACGTGGTAACAAATCTTATACAAAAAGATCTGATTCCCCAGGGGAGGGTGCAAGGGGTGCTGAAATTGCAGAACCCAAAGAAAAGGACAGAAATGATGGTAACCTCTGGGCCCAGATAGTCAGTGAATTAAAACAGGAATTAAAGGAGGAGTTAAACCGGGAAGCAAAAAAGGAAATAAATCAGACAATGCGAGAACTACAAGAACACTTAGCTAAGCATAAAGCAAGCCTTGAAAAGGAATTAGAGGAGACCAAAGAAGAATTGGGGAAGCACAGGCACAAATCTCCTACAAAAAGACCTGAAACCCCAGGAGATGAAGTCAGGGTAAATAAAGATGAATATGGCAAAAATGATGGTAACTTCTGGGCCCAGAAATTCAGTGAATTAAAACGGGAATTAAAGCAGGAAATTAAACAGACAGCAGAAGAGCTACACCAATACATATATAAGCAAAAAGCAAGCCTTGAAAAGCAACTAGAGGAGACCAGAGAAGAAATATACCAGAAGATAATGAAGGCAAAAGAAGAAATTAGAGAAGAACACAACAGAGATATAGAAAAATTGAATGCAGATATTCAGGAAGTGAAAAACACGCAGGTAATAATAAGCAACCACTTTAAACAACTTCAGAATAGTATGTCAGAGCTAGAAAATAAAGTGACTAAGCTGTAACATACAGCCCATGAAGAATACAAAGTAAATAAAGAAAGCGAATCATTACAACAGCTGATAGATGATTCAAGGAGAAATAACCTCAGAATTATGTGAATCGAGGAGAAGACTGAGGACAAAACAAAAGGCTTAAAGGACATGTTTAATGAAATAATGGAAGAAAATTTCCCAAATCTAAAAGGAGAAATGAACATGGAACTTTTGCAGGCATTTAGAACACCAAACAACTTTGATCAGAAGAGACCCTCATCACGACACATCATAATTAAAATTCTAGAAACCCAACACAAAAATACTAAAAGTGGTACGAGAAAAACAGAAGGTGACCTACAAAGATAAACCCATCAGGATAACGGCAGATTTTTTCAATCCAAACTCTTAAAAGCAAGGAAATTGTGGAGCAATATCATCCAAGCACTAAAACAACATAGATGCCAGCCAAGACTGCTATATCCAGCAAAATTATCTTTTAACTTAAAGGGAGAACTTAAAACTTTCCATGACAGAGACAGCTTAAAGGAATTTGCAGCCACTGAGCCAGTATTGCAGAAAATACTTAAAGGAAACTTGGAGAGTGAAAGGGAGACCAGCGACACCAATGACCCCAGAGAAAAAGTGACGACAGTTAGAGGAGAAGGAGCTGAGAAAAAAGCAGGTTAGTAATCAGTGAAATATGAGTAAATAAGATATGAAAGTTAGGAAATTAAGAAATAACTAGATTTGCCTACATATCTGTCGCTTTAAGTATATTTATGTGGTATAGATTTAAGTTCATTTAATGTAGCAATGTGATACAGTTTTAACTTTGTTTTGTTGTAGCAATTCACTTATTAGATCACTAATGAAAGTTTATCCTAAGGAAACTGATTGATGTAAACATAATCTTGTGAATGTGCAAATATACACCTTCCAGTATTCAGCTAAGGCAATTGAATTTTATCTATTTATTATTTCTTCTTTCCCAAATTAACTATCCTTTTGAACTACATGCTTATAATTATTTTCTAGTGTGAACTGGTGGGTAAGGCCAGGTTTAACAATAACAACAAAGATGTAGGAAAATATGGAAAAAAAACTTTTGGTGAATATCCCAATGAAGGGATTGGTTGGATTCAGGGAGGAGATATCAAGATTTGACCACTGCGAACCCATTAGAGGAACAGGAAGCTGGGGTAGAGTGGTGACTTGAGTGAAATGACTTACGCGTGGTAGATTAATATATTAAACACTGTATGGTTTCTCGGACTTGGAAAACCCAGAACACAGACATTCTTTGGAAGCATACGAAGTGATAGCCGGAGCCAGGGGAAGGGACAGGGAGGGGGGTGGGAGGCTAGACAATGGGAAGGGATTGTAAAGTCGATGTGATACATAGATGTACGAAACACCCAAATTCATTGTAAATACTATGTGTTACATTTGTATATTAATAAAAATAGTGGGGAAAAAAGAGTCTCTTTATTTCAACTGCTAGAAACAGTTCAGAAGTGCATAAATATATAGCAGAAAGTCTATTCACTTAAAATTTTGGTTCCTATTATAAAATTGTTCCGTAAATGAAAATTTCACCAACAGGGACAGAGTATTTTCTTATGCCTTCACCAGAGAATATGATCATATTTTAAGATCCTTCTCAGTAGGTAAAATGTTATTCCACTAAACTTCTTTCAGGTGTCCCTGGCGTTAGAAACGTATTTCTATTGCATCGGCCACTTGCATTTGTGACCTTCCGTCTCTCCCCCTATCCTCGCTTCCTTCTCTTCTCGGCTCCTTCGTCCATGCTCCAGGGGGCCTCGGCATGTCAGCACAGTCTGCCCACTGCCCACTATCTGTTTACACATAAGCTGTCCTACCTTGGCTTTGCTCATGGTAATTTTTGCTCTGCAGATGTTCAAAAAGTTTTAAGTCGTCAACTTTGCCAATCCTTTTCGTTACACAGTCTGAGGTTTTCAAAAAGGTTTTGAAATGTTTTCCTCTCCGCAAGATCATTAAAACATTGTCCAAGCTGTCTGTCGGTGCTTTCAGGTTTCCATGTCTTACATTTAAATATTTGAGTCTTATGAACTATACTCTGGCTAAAGAAGCAAGGGAACCTGCCGTTTCTCTCCAAATGACGAGCTCGTTGTTCAGCACTGAAGAAACCGGCATCAGAGGGATTCAAACGGGATGGACACCATTCCATCACAGAGGAGCAGAGGGATGCGTACATCAAGGGATGGGGCGATCCGAGCTGAAACGAGGCTCTGAAGTTCTTATGTTAAGCCCCAATCCCCGGTGTGTCAGGACATGACTGTATTTGGAGATGGGGCTTTTGAAAAGGTGATTGAACAAACAAATGAGAAATGAGACTGTTACCGTAGGCTTATCTAATCCCTGGGGTGCCCTGTAAAAGAGGAGATTTGGACATAAAAGTAAAGACCAGAGGGTTTCTAGAATAAGGGCCATGTAAGGACAGAGTAGAAAATGGCCATCTGAAAGCCAAGAAAGGGGGCCCCTGAGGCGGCAGAACCCACCTACACATCCAGGTCAGCCTACGCACATACATGCACGGCTGCTGTTTAAGCCACCTAGTCCTGGTTTTTGGTTTCGGGTCTCTGGGCCGACACGCAGCCCGGCAGCCCCCTGATGAGTCTGGGCTGCGCCGCCTGCTCAGGAGAGCCACCGAGCCGAGCCACAGCTCAGGTTGCGGCCAGGGGACGAGCCCTTGGTGGCCCAGGAGGACAATCTAGGCTCGGGCGACGGCACTGGCAGCCCGCTCTCCCTTTCTCTCCGTAGCACGAGGCAGCGCAGCCACACTTCCCGCCAGGGAGCCGGGGCTCCGCGTCCACGGTGCGGGGGAAGCGTGTGGCGCGCGGCCCCTGGCGCTTGGCTCCTTAGCCGCCAACGCTGGCCCCGCTCCCGAGCGGCCGTGGGACGCGGGGCAGGGCGCCTGTGCACGCACGAGTGAGGCGAGAGGTGCCTCCGCGGGCCCCGCGACTCCCGAACGCACCTTCTCCTCCCTGGCGGCGCCAGCTCCTTGTCCGCCGGGACCGTCCCGAGGCTGCAGCTCCAGCACTGTGCGGAAGAGCCTCTCCGACGCCTGGGTCAGGAAGCCGAGCTCCGCGTTGGGGTGGAGGCCGTAGAGGTGGGGGGACTCGGGGGGCAGCTCCGCATCCACGTACTGAAATCAAGGGCAAGCCCGCTCGCAAAGGCGGCCCACGTGCGCCCGCCTCCCGCAGCCTCTCCGCAGGGCCCCCAGGCCCGTGGGTGCAGCTGGGCTGCCCGCGCCCTGTGCGGCCCGCCCTCCCCCAGCCTGTCCGTGTGGCACGGTCGGTCTGTGCGCTGAGCCAGGCCGCAGTCCCAGGCGCTCCACGCCCACCACACCTATCGCTGTCCCCCCCCCCCCCCCCCCCCAAGGCAGGGGTGCGCTTACGCTGGCAGAACTCTTTTGTCTCTGTGGGGCTTCTCATCATCAGAAATACGAAGCTGGGGGCTGGGGATGTCACTCAGGGGTCACAGCGCTTGCCCAGCAAGTGCAAGAGCTCAGCTTCCATCCCGGGCACCACATAGAGTGGGCGTGGCGGCACAAACTCAGGAGGCTGAGGCAGGGGGATTGTGGGGGAGGCAAGCCTAGGCTACAAAAACCAAAACCCAAACCAAGAAGCTGGGCTTTGGGGTGCAAGTCTGTAATCCCAGCATTCTTAAGAGACTGAGGCGGAAGGATCACAAGCTCAACACCAGCTAAGGCCACTTGATGACTTAGTGAGACTCTGCTTCAAAATCAGAAAGTTGCAAAAAAAAAAAAAAAATGCTGTGGTGTAGCTCCGTGAAGGCTTTGGGGTCAGTCTCCAGCACTGAGATACACACATACATTCCCGGATATTTTTACACAAAGCTCTTTTAGGTTGTCAGCCTTTTCACTTTTAAAATTTCTTCTTCTCTATTTATCTAAATCGGGGATGACGAGCCTGCAGCCTACGGGACCGCACGATGCACAATGAATCTGTTTCCAGCTGCAGGACAAGGTGAGCCTGGCTGCAGACTGAAGAGTCCACCCTGGTGACAAGCATTTGAATTTAAAGTTTTAATACGGTGAGGCAGCCGAACGATGCCGGCCTGTGGGCAGCCTGCTGTGCCCGAGTGTCCTCCCCAGTTTTGTTAGGGTCAATTTCTTCTAGAAGTGTTTTGAGTATTCTGTTTCTTTTTATGATAGCAAGAAAATATCCCTCAAGTTAAGCTTCTAGTATGATTTCGATGATTTCTTGGTGATACATCTGATCTAAGTAAGCACTGCTTGTCCCTTAAAAGCAAACATGCACGTTTCGTTTCCTACGTCCCTCAGCCCACTCCTGGAACCTTGCAGGAACCCTATGAAAGATTAGAGAGGTGTGGAGAAAGGAAACTTCACCTGAGCCACTGGGAGGCGTGCACACTATGCTACTGCTGGATGGGAGAATCAGGTTGGTCGGAGGATGCCCTGAGCTTGCCCTCACCTGCTCACCTCTTGCTGAATTATCCCGCGGACACCAGGGGGTGCTCTTGCATCATTTTCCTGATGAACGTTGGGAAACCTTTTAAGGTAATTTTTAAAAATTCCTTTTTTTTCTTTAAAGAGTTTTGCTTTTGATTTATTCTCATAGTTGTGTTTCTTTGCGAGAATCAAATGATTTTTTATGGCTAATCCTATTAAATTTTATGAATCAGAGCCTTTTAAAGCTTATGATTAGTGTTTCTCTGGCCAGTATTTCTCTTAAATTTGGTGTAAGTGTTGATAAGTTTTAATTCTGGGACGTTCAGAATGCTGGGCTTAATTAAAAAAAAAACTCTCAGTGTATTTTATATGGCAAGTAAGTTAAACAGGCACAGCTGAATGCTTTGAAAATAGCTGCAGAAACAGTACATTAAAAAGTAAAGTAATGATAAGAAAAACACCCACGAGAACTCTTTTCTTCTTTCCCTTCTCTCGTGGTACCAAGGATCGGGCCCACGGCCTTGCAAACTGTCTACCAATGAATTACATCCCAGCCTTGACTTTTTTGTTTTGAGGCAGAGGTTCACAAAGTTGCCCAGGCTGACCGATAACTTGGGTTTCTCTTGCCTCAGCCTCCTAAATGGCTGGGATTACAGGTGTGCACCACCATTCTCTGCGGACAGTTTTTTTTTTTTTTTTTTTAACATGGGCATGTATGCCTGTGTTTATAGCCACCAACAAGGAGTGAGCAGGGTGAGTGGTCTTGTCACGGTAGATCTAGAACCACCTTAATCCATATAAACTTTACCCAGAGTTCACTAGTTATTGCCTGAAAATTTGCTCATTAGTAATGACTTTGTCAATATGCTGAATAAAAACAATCAAATTACCACCCCAGATGTTATTTGTAGAAAAGAGCAAAAAATAGAACGATTCAATCAAACATCATGGGTAAAAAAATCTTTCTAAAGGCTCAATCTTATCACGAATTTAAGTATCACATTCTGTATCTCTCAAGTTGAGTAGGAAACCCTTGGGCAGAGAACCAAAGCTGAAGAAAATTCAGCTCTCTAGACAGTTCTTTCCCGGGCCTGACCAGAAGCTAGTAGCCATGTCCCCTCTGATGAATGCAAGGAATCCCCAGGTCCCGGTGAGCACACCTACCTGGAGCAGAGCCTCACCTGATGATAGCCATTGTAGTCCATGTTGCCTGGGAGAGGGAACCCCGGGGCCAAGAACAGTGCCCCCTCCAGCATTTCTGGTTTAATGAATTCCTCCAGGTAGGTTCTGCAGAGCCTCCTGTCCCAGTCATCTGTGATATGGCCTCCGTACATGATCTCACCAAAGAGGTAGCGCAAATCATCATAGGGCACCTGAGAGACAGAAGAGAGAAAGATGGAGAAAAAGATTCCCACAGAGGGGTGTGGGCGGAGCTTATGCTGCAAAGTGGGGTGCTTCTTGGGATTAGGAGCAATGCCTTATTCTCCTAGCTCCATGGCCCAGGAGCATGTCAGGGTGTCAGGGTCTATTAGGAACTCACTGACTGTTTACAGAACTGTATCACAGGGTGAGGACCTACTCACACATAAGCCTTCTTTCTTTTCTTAGCACTTAGCACTTAGCACTTAGCAAAAAATTGAGCCAGGCCCAGTGGTGCAGGCCTTTATTTTCTATTTATTCATTTATTTTCTGTTTGTCTTGAGACAGGGTCTTGCTCTATAGCCCAGACTCATCTTGAACTTCCTGCCTCGGCCTCCAAGTGCTGGTCTTGCAGGGGTGTACCACCACACGCAGCTTATGTGTTGCTGGAGAACTGAACCCAGGGCCTTGCGCTTAGACAAGCACTGTAGCCATCATGCCATTCCTTCAGCCCTTATTCATTTATTTTCTACAGGTGTATTGTGTGTCACCCAGTCTATGTGGTGCTGGGGAATCGAACCCAGACTCCTCTGGGATCAATAAGGCAAGTGTTAAGTGGGGGAAATGTGAGGACCAGCATATTTTTCTCATTTTCTGAGTTCTAACTTTCTAAAGTTCAGAAGCCCAGCCTGCTAGCTCACTGGAATGAAATTTAGGGAAAGAAAGCACTTGAGGCAAGCCAGCAAACGGCAGAGGGTGTGAGGGGGATGGGCTTCTCAGGCCCCAGGGCTTAAGGCAGAGGGATCTAGGTCTGATGACTCTTTTTCCCACCAGGAAGAGGCGATGGCCCGACTTGTGCTGTGATTGCTCCACGAGTTAGAAGAGCCTTCATGATGTGAATAATCTTTTGAATGGAAGAGCATTTTCTCTGAAATGGAGCCATCAAGAGCGAAGAAGAGGGGTACAGCAAGAATTTGGTTTCTTCTTCCACTTTGGAAAAGGCATACACATGGGACGGGCTGTGGGATTCAATAAAGGTTCTGTATTCTCAGCTAATAATATTGGGAATTTACATCAGGTAGCTGTGAAGGGTCTCTTCCTGCCAACCCATGGGCAAACTGCCATGCTCTGAGTACATACCTGGTGGTCTGGGGGGAGGGGGTCCTGGGGCAAATTCTCATGGGACTGAAACATAGAGGGTGTGAGTCACTAGTTTGGCTCTGACCTCACTGTGGCACTTTTCAGCCTTGGTCTGGTCCTGGGATCGGTACTTCATAATCCCACAAACGTTAGATGTGAACCCGCAAGGCATGTCCCCTGCTGTCCCTCCTGAGAGGAAGCTTTGCACCGCTTTCTTTTACCTTTGCGTTGGCCTCCAGGAAATTATACAGCACATTCACTGAGATGGTAAGGTCTCCAGTGTTAAAGGGGTATGGCCGATTCCATCCTTGGGGCCCAAACTTGCGTCTTTCTGCCACCACCGCGTGAAAGTAACACAGGGCAAAGAGGATGCTCTTGAACTCGGTCTCTCGGGAACACATGTCCAAAGTGTCCTGAAAAGAAAGCATCGTGTGCAACACTGACTGTACCCTTGTCCAGGGCAGGCTGAGGTGGCGTCACAGCCAGGGTACAGGCTAAGTGAAGTTACCATCTATCTTGGTTAGTGTTGGAACTACAGTGAGACTGAGGACTGCGTGAAGCTAGAACTGAGGCAAGGATTGAGGACTGGGGAGGGACTTACCCAGTGGCTGGATTTTAACATTTGAGTTAAGGCTTAGATTCAGGTTACAATGTGTTTAGTTTATGGCATAAGTTTGCACATATGGAAATGCTAATTAGGTTCTTTAGCATAGCTAAGGAAAACAGAGTAGTGGGCCACAGGCATGTCATGGTGTTGTATCAATGTTACTGTGCTCCAGGATGTGGGAGGGGACTGTCCCACACTATCTTTAAGTTCTCTCTTCATTCATGTTCTTCCAGCTGGTCATGGACCCTCAATACTGTCATTACTACCTATGTGGCTAAGGAGTCTCTGGCTCATCTGCTGAGACCATAAGAAACAGAGGAATAGAGAGCTCCCCCATCTTCATCACTGCTCCCCCAAACCTGAGGAGGGATGGCTAGATGGCAAAATAGTACAGAAGAGACCTGGCTGCAGAGCTGAGGCAAGAGGAAAGATACAGCTCATGAAGAAGAGACAGATGGAGGAAAAGAGAAGCAGAAGATGGTTTAGATTTGAGAAAGCCAGGGAGGGCGTGCTTGTCCGATTTTAAGGGGGACGATGGTGATGGGGCCCAGGGGAAGAGCTTGCCTTCTTTTTGTCATACTGGGGATGGAGCTCCGGATCTCCACACTGAGCTACATCCTCAGTCCATTTTTTATTTTTTATTTTGTGACAGGGTCTTGCTCTGTTGCTAAGTTGTCCAGGCTGGGCTCAAACTTGCTCAAACCTCCTTGAGCGCTGGGATTACAGGCCTGCGTTGCTGGACCTGGCTGACAGCCTGCATTTTAAAGGGGTGACAGGATGGACTCTGGACCCTGAACTCTGTGGAAATAAACCTTTTTTTCTGAGTGGGACTCCTTTCATTTAAGGTGGCGTAAAATGTGGCAAACTTTCAAAATGCCCACTCACTGCATGTGGTTCAGTTCAGGTGTTTGTTGTAGGAATTTGGCTTAGACTGCTCACATGGGTAGGAAGACCAGAGGAGAGGGCAGAGTGAGGATCTGGTAAGTTTGGTTTCTCCATGGAGAGCGCATGGCAACCCCTCTGTATCTCTCTGGACATCTGGGGTCCATGTAGAGCCTTCGTTGAGCATCATGCTTGCCACAGAGGCCTGGGTGTACAAGGCAAAAATGGTGCAGAGGACAAAGTCCTGCGCAACCAAGATTTAGTAACTGCTTTCTGTACAGACATGTTCTCTACAAGTAGGGTGATGCTTCATCTGTTACTTCCTACACATTCAAAAAAACCTGGATCTTGCTGAAAAATGCCATTAAGCACAAAGACAAGAAATCTCACATTATAATGCCAGCACTGGTTGAGAGTGACACACGCTCATAAAAGTCAGAATAGAAATAATCACCCCCAACAGCACAGCTACCAGGGAAGCAGGAACTAAAACGAGTTCAGTTCTGCAATTGATCACTTCAGTGGTTAAAACGGGGGCTGAAGGAGCAGGGTGAAAGTTGTACACATGCATGTTCTGGGACACTCACAAAAACAGAATGGGGCAATGGAAACTCCTGCGAACAATGGATATCTTCATAATCAATGTCAATTTCCAGGAATCATTTACTGGAGGTGGCCGTAACTGGCGAATGGACCATCTTGGCAGGGATGGAACAACTAGGAGGAGGCCGCATCTCTTGGAATATGTTTCCTTGTTTTCCAGTGATTGAGATTGGAAGTCAGGCTTACCCGGAGAGGAGCCCAAGAAGAGCAGCTTGTGGTGAGGCTGGGAAGACAAAGCCACCTGCTGCAGAAGAGGGAGTACTATGCTAATATATGCTAAGAGGAGGTGAGCATGGGAGGCAACTGCTGCCCTCCTTCTGCTTCTGCCCTCAGCCCTCAAGGCAGGACATCTGAGAGTGGTTTGCCATAGAAACCTTTCATACAGCTATCTAACTGCACCCTAGGTTCTTTATGCTCCTCGTTTGCAATGAAAAAAAAAAAAAAAACTGTGTCAAAATATATGACAACATTCATCATTGTCACTAATTTTAGGTACACAGATCTGTGGCATCGGATGCACTCATATTGTTATGCAACTCAATGGTTATTGATTGATTGTAGTGGGGATCAAACCCAAGAGTCCCCTACCACTGAGTGACATCCGAACCCTTTGAAAACTTTATTATGAGATGAGTTTTACCAAGTTGTTCAGGCTGGCTTAGAATTTGTGACATTTCTCCTTGGCCTCCTAAGTACCTGGGATTACAGGTGTGATCCAGCCCTTCTACTTAAGGGTAGAACTGTGAATCATATGCAGCTCCAGTAATTTTTAAGGGCAGAACTGCTTCTGCTTGGAACAACTTAGAGCCTCCTGTAAGAAGTCTGTAAATTCATAACTTACGTGTGCCTGTTTCCCCTGCATGGAATATAAAAGCTAGAAAATGTAGTTTTTGACTTGGATACTCTGGTTCAGAGTGCCTAGGAGGTTTGTCAAGGTCTATCTGGGAGAAAAGAAAGGAAGACACTTATAGACAGAGGAGCACTCCACCTTCTGCTCTGTGATGCAAACGGAAGGATATTTCTTAACAGAAAGCTAAAATATCCCATATACTGAATCTCCTGATAATTTCCCCCCATTCTCTGTTCCAGATGTTATGTGGGTTTTGAAGCAGTTAGAAGAGGAACTGAAAAGGAAGGGACTGGACAAGCTTTGCTTCTGAAGCCTGTGGGTAATGCTGTCTCTGAGTTTGTCTATGTGACTCCTATACTATGTACAATTTTTTGAGACTCTCACTGCTGTATGGGCTTCATCTTCTTTTAAGTTAAAGCAGGTCCCACAGAGCCAGCATCCTTGTGGCTTATGCTGGGCTTGCTGTCTCAAGATGACCTGTCTGGGACTATCAGGTCTAGCTTCTGTGAAAATAGAGACCTATTGACAGCAGAGAAAATAACCTCCCCAGCAGCTCTTAGAAGCTTCTCTTAGATTCCAAAGTGGCTCAGGATGATAGGAGGGACTGGTGATCCCCGGGGTCTTCTTCTATAAACACCTTTGTGTACTTCCCTTCTAGGAAGGTGGAAGTCTCCAAGGGGAAGCCACAAGAAGCAGTGCCTTCCTCAGAAGACAAAAGAAGCGTAGGCTGCAGACCTCACAAGAGGTTGTTCATACACAGGTTAGGTCACCCTTGGGCCTGGCCTTGGCCTTAGATAAACACTCTAGAATGAGTTTCTGGATTCCCAGTAGCAGAATTTCCAGTAGGTAGTAGCCGACTTTTTAAACTCTAGGTCTTGATATTTTGGTTCTCTCTGAAGCATAATGTTCTCAAACTCGAGAGTGAATTATATGGAGAGCTTTCTAAAATACAGATTCCTGTGTCCCACCCCAGTAGCTCATTCCGGAAGTCTGGGATGGGGCCTGAGAACCTGTATTTCTAATAAGTTCTCAGTGATACTAATGGTGCTGGTGCACAGACTACACTTTAAGAGCCTAGTGTGTGATTCCCTTCCAAGTCCAATTCCCTACTACCCAATGCCTGGACAGTTTGACCCTCCTGCACTCAAGATGCACGCAGATGGAAAGGATGTCGTCTGACAGCATTGTCTCCCTGATGGAAGATGCCCACCCAATATGTGAGTGGCCATTTTATACCAGTCAGATTTTTAGCTACGTGTCCTTCTCTAACTTGGAAGATCAGCTAATGGGAGACTTGCAGAAAATGTCCTCCCTCATCTCTTGCCCAAGAAAGGAACTCTACTTGATTCTTCTAGGTGCCTCTAGTCATTGGGAGCTGGGCTGTATTGAGTGGACACCGGGTTGAAGTCCAGTTCACTGGGAACACATTTCACCTGCATCAGCACTGATGTGTAGTCATCTGGTGTCCCATCCCATGCCTAGATTAGGTGTATTCTCTTCTCCCACTGGTTTGAAGCAACTTTTTGTGAACTAGATTCCCCTTCTTACCTCCCTTTTAGAGCAGTACCTGAGTGAAGTTGTCCAAGGCCTTGTGCAGGTTGGCATGCATACCCGCGGGAGGCTCATTGGTGATCTTGATGGAGTTCTCCAGGATGCCCTGGGGGATGATGTGGCCCTCTGGAGAGGGTGCAGGCTCCGCGCTGATGAAGACTCTGAAGTCCGGGTGGCTGTTCTCACTGTGCTCCTCTAGCTTCTTCTCCAAGGTGCTGAGCCACTTGGCTACCAAGTGGATGTTCTGGTGGGAAGGAAAGACCACCCCCTCCAATGCAGGGTCTGCTTAGCTCTGTTACCAGTAAGCAGTTTTCTCAAAGGCAGCTAGGAGGGGGTCTTGATCTTAGCTTTAAGTAGTATTTTTAAAATTGTGGTAAAATAGACAATGTGTACAATCCCAATCATTTTTAAGTGTTTAGGGTCCACTTTTTAAGAGTTTAGTAGCATTATTTGCACTCCCATTGTTGTGAAGTTGGGATACCTTTTGATAACAGATGTGTCTTGAACCCCATCTCTTTATCTTGGAATGCCCAGTAATGGGGATATCCCAGTTTATGCAATGGAGTCCTCCCACTTAATGATCCCAAATTTTTTTCTAGCATAGTGTTCTCAAACTTGACTGTTCATGGGAATTTCCTGGAGGATTTGCAAAAGCACATAATGCTGGGCTCTACCCCAGGGTTTCTGATTCAGTAGGTCAAGAGTAAAGTCTGAGCATTTGCATTTCTATGAAGTTCCAGAGTGATGCTGACGCCCCTTTGAGATCATGTCTGGAGTGTCTAGTTCAAGATTGCACTCCAGATCCAATTATTTGAATCCTTGAGAGTCAAAAGGGATACACGTGCCAGCGCTGTAGGTATTACCCAGCAGCTGGTTAAATGACAGAAGGTAGGACCCAGAATGTAGGGCCAATACAGACCTACTGAATCAGTGCACTTTAATGAGATCCTCTGACAATGAATATCCATGTACAAATCTGAAAGGCACTGATTTAAACTCCTAGCTGCTCTCCTGAGTTGCCTCTCCCGCTCTACAAACCATTCTGCTAATTGTCACCAAAGATATCTTCCTGAAATACACTGAGTCATTGCTGCTTAAAGACCTACAAAGGCTCCCTACTCCAATCACAATTTTCTTTGTTTGGTCTTTGAGCTTTTCTCCTCCCTCAGGTATGATCATTATCTGTCCGTTTTTCTGTAGAGACCTGCACTTATTTCTTAGCACTACTTTGCAGAATGCAACTTTTATTTTAGTAACAATAGTCTCTTGGCTTCATTGCGAAGTTTCATTATGATGGATAGATAAAATTTCCTTGATTAATATTTGAGAAAGTAGGCTGGCAGAGCCTTAAATACACAAGGTAGCACTGGGTACAGTAGTAGGACCTCAGCAATTTGGTTTCTGAATGCTGTTTTCTCTTCTATAGAAAGAGAAATCAAAATAACATTTGCCATAGTTATTTCACAGTCATTGAAAATTGTTTAAAGATAATAGATGTGAAAGAACTTGTCCATTATAAAATGTTACATTAGAGCCAGTAGTAGTGGTTGAAATGATCATTTGTTAAAAGAAATAGTTTATAATCACTCCATGGAACAGAAATTTCAGTGGACCACCTGGAAAGCCAAGCTCCTATTTGCTTATAATATTGGCAATCCTAAGTGAGCAATTCAGTGAATACATCAGAAGCTCCAACTTCCATTACTTGGTAAAGAAGCGAAAGGATGAGAAAAAGAGTCTCTGTTGTTTGGAGATATATTCTGGAGTGGACTTACGGATATGAACTTGCCACTAGGTTTGTGGGCTTAGCTCTGCCAGGGCTGAGGCCTTGGAAACACACTCAACAGCAACTACAACTGGGAAGGAAGAGCAGACACAGACTGAATCTTGGCATCATACCTAGCTCATGAGAACCCATCTCTATTACGAAAAGACCCCTGGCCACTGTGGGGTAGGGTTTTCCAGCAGCAAACCAAAGTTTGCCCTGTTGTAATAGATGTTAGATCCATTTGGGAGACACTGGATCTCTCCTCTGTACTGTAGGATTCTCAGAGCCACTTACATATTGACATCATTGAAATCTTCCTTTACAGGGATGTTGTGTGAAGTGTTTTTTAGATTTTGAAAGAGAAACTTGTTAACTGATTGACCACCCCCCCGCCCCCTGCAGACTTTCTTCGGCTCTTAGGCTGGGAAACACTGTCTTGTAGGATTCCAGCTCAGTCTAGTTCAGTATACCAGAGAATTCTTAAAAGCAGGGCAGCTGTGAGCTTTATGAAAGATACCACAGACGAATAGGGAGCCTTTGCTCTGTCAGCACTTTAGAGTTTGGATAGATTATGTCTGTTCCACACTGGAATGTTTCATTCAGGAGGAAAGGAAGGCATCCAGACGTGAAGAGCTAGCTCATCGGGAGAAACAGCTTTCTCTGGAACTCTCCAGTCACTGGGTATTATAGAGGCATCTTTTAGCTAAAGTTTTGAGAGCTCCCCATCAGCACTCCCAGGTGGCCAGGAGGTGCTGGAGAAGAAAACTGCCTACTTATTTTCTAAGTGTCCTCACTGGAGATAGACCCACGGTGAGACAGACTCTGACCTCCAGGCTCAGTGGCGGGTCCCCTGAAGTGCCGGTGCCTAGGAAGCAGTCTCTTAGCAAATGAGCCTGCGAAGGTTTGGGGGTGGGTCACACTTTCCAGCATGTGGTAGGAAGAGGGGACGCCAGCTGTCATCATTTTTTCTCCTGGGATTCCCCTGCTTCCTGAAAGAGTCCCAGGGAATGGCAGATCCTTCTGTTGCTTGGCACCCAATAAATAACAAGCTAATTAAGCGTGAAGACTCAGCAGCAAGACATAGTGCAGTGAGTAGTCAAGAAACAGATGAAGTTCTTGGTGACGAAAGCCATTCTGGGACGAGAATGACTGGCTTTCTAAATTTCTTCGCTGGTCTGTTCACCAGGCCATCTCCCCTCTCCCTGTAGTGAGGACTGAATCAGGGCCTGATGTGGGCGAGGCAAATGCTACACCACTGAACCATGCCGGCAGCCTTTTAAAAATATCATTTTGAAACAGAGGCTCGCCAGGCTGGCCTGAAACTTGGAACCACCCTGCCTCAGCCTTTGCAGTAGCTGGGGTTACAGGCATATACGTTCCAGTAGGTTTTTGTTGAGCATCAACTGTGTTTAAGATGGCGAGCTTGATGACAAAGGGTTAATAAGGAACATTGTTTTTCTAAGGAAATTGAGTAGAGGATAAATTATGTAGCAAATCATGTCAACACAGCAATGAATTCTCTAGCACAAGTGTTACAGAGCGCTATATGGGTAGTAAGGGGAAAGCTATCTCTTCTGCCACAACCCCGAGTGAGTTGCATGATAGAAGATTAAGAAGACAAGCTTTGATAGAAGAGAGACGGCTTTTCTCCCACTTGGGTTGCAGAAATTACCAGCCATAGACATTCCAACATGAACTCTCAATGAAGGGGCTAGAATGGCCCCACGTTTCAGTCATACACATAACCAAGAACACATAACACAATAGAAAAGCTCAGCAGAGGCAAGTCCACGGAATGCATAGGAAGGGATGAGCGGCTGAGGGAGTCGCACTGTCATGACCTTCTACTCAGTGCCTCCTTCCTGAGCAGAACACGCCCTGGTGTGGGGCTCTCTTCCTTCTGTAAGTAGACCTACTTAACGTAGAGAGAGTGGCAGAGAAGAGAACGGGGAGAAAGGGCAGCGGAGGTGGCATGGGGAAAGAAGATGGAGGTGAGTCTGGAAAAGAGAAGCCGAGGAAGTGAAAAGCACAGGCGACGGAAGGACGGGGTGGAAGGGGAAGTGCACACAGACTACAGAAGGAGCCTGAACGAGCACGGAGTCAGAGTGACTCGGGTCACACACAGGGCTGTACCTGCAGAATAACCCAGTGGCCTTTCTTTGCAGCGAGGTCCAGTGCAGCCTCGGCCACGACCTCCTGTCCTTGCCCCAAAGACACGTTGTGAAAATTTCGATTGTTGAAGGTATATCCGAGTTTTCTTCCTAAAAAAATATGAAGTTGTTATGATCATTTTTTGAATCTAATGATTTGTGTTTAATGCTTCTAAGGAAATGCACACCCTCAAGTCACCCTGTCCCCTAGATCCCATGGGATGCCAGTGCTCATCTGCGTGCTCCACTTAAAGACTGGACATTGGTCCACTGGTCTCCAGAGTCACCAGAGAGGTCATGTTGGTGTGAGATCTTCTGTCTTGCTTTGTCCTCTGGATATGTACTGTATCTTCCTTGGAACATCACGGAGACGTGTGGCTGGTAGGGAAGCATCCAGTTTATTTAAGTGTTTTGCACACTACAGTATGTGAACTTGTGTATTATTTCCAACGTACAAAAAAGTTTCATCTCACCATTTTATATAAGTTAAAGTGAAGAGAGGCAAGAAGAAAGACAAGAAGGAGCCTGAGAGTCTTGGTAAGTGCTGCTGGTGTTGAAAACAGTAAGGGAGTGGCCATAGGAACAAAATATTATAATCGTATCTTTAATGCAAGGGCGTTGCCATGAGTTGCATGCTAAGTCCAAAGGAGAAGTAACACAAAATGGCCTTGTCATAGAAGACCAATTCTTCTTAAACATTAGCTATTAGCCCAGTTCAATAATATTTTAAGAAGTTATATATCATTCTTTAGGTAACAGAATTATAAAAACGTAAACCACAAAGTAATCACGATGTATATTTTCTAGTAAGTTAAGTTACATGAGATAAAAGAGGAGAAATTTTTAAAAAAGAATAAAAATCTGTACTCCAAAAATTTACTCTCAGAGGGAATAAAAGGTTATTTTGAGAAGAAATCTGTGAGGATTGGCTATCCTTTTACATACAAAACGAAAATGTGTAAATTCTTTCAATTGTATAGGACAAGCAAATTGGTGACTTTTTGTATTGAAAAATAGTTATAGATTCAACTGAGATGAACCCAAGAACTACCTTTATTAAACTCTATAAATCCTACCGGGCAATACATTTGATGTCAGCTTTAGAACTGATGAGATAAACAACTAATTCTAGAGAAAACACCAGGATAAAAGGTGCTGGGATTACCAGATGGCTTCCAGGACATTTTGGCTCACAAAGAGCCCATTTATTTTCTTTATTAGCAAGAAAAGGACAGGGGGAAAGAGATGCTTAATAAAGATTAGTTTCAAAACCACAGACTGGAGGATTGTAGGTGGCGGTTGATCTTAGCATTGCAGTGTGACTAGGATCAATCTGCATTCATCCCAGCTTGAGGTGGGACAATGGGGCTGAGAGGAAAGAAACGGACTTTGGGATTATAGAGAAAGGGAAAGTCTGTGACACTCACTGCCGCCGTTACCTAAGGTGACTGCATCACATGGTATGAAGTTAACCTGCAGAATCCTCTCAAATGTCAGGCAATGAGGATACCTTCCAGGTCATGAGCATGACCCTTACCCTCATGCTGGTGTGTGCTAAGACCCGCACTGCCTGTGACTCACTTTTCCCTTTCTGACCTTCCCTCCAGCTCTCCAGATGGTAGTATCACCATGGAACCATCACAAACCCCTTGTAACCTCATAGCATGCTTCGTCTCTGTTTCAGTCAATTGAGGACACTGTGACTCTTCTGTCTAGTTTCACGCCTCTATGGAGTTCAGAATACAGAGAACATTTTCCTAGTAGTCTCTTACTACTTTCATTCTCTTTCTTCTCCATTCTTACATAAAATTTTTTTCTCCTTTAAAGTACATGATATCTGGTTATTTTATCTACTAACTTCCATGTTTTGTGTGTTCTACTTATATTCTAGTGAAACTTAATTTTATGAGGACTTTAGAGCTTGATTCCTATTTATTTTCCTGGTGAGCATTAATGTCTTTATGGATGACTGGGCCAACATCCCATCACATGATTCCTTATTTTTCCCATCTTCAAAGAACTTAACTTCTTTGCATTTCTGTTACCCATTTGCCATGGTGGGACCAGGAGTTTATCATCACTGAGATTTGGACCATTGCTGAAATATCATTCTTCCATATCTAGTCATGACTGTTATGCTCTACTTCTGGGTTCACTCTTACTCTCTCCTCACCCATTAATGTACTTCCATGACATGTCTAATTTGTTAGTCAGCCTGTCTGTCTATCGGTCTATCTATCTAAGATAGAATCTTGTCATACTGCCCATGCTGCTGGTCTTGAACTCCTAGGTTCAACTCCTCCCCATGTAGCTGGGACTACACAAATGCAACACTGTGCCCAGCTCCTCTGTTCTCCTAATATCCATATTTATATTTAGGTCTTATTGTAATAAGAACTCCTTTGTCTTCATTTGAACCACAGCTCATAAAGTCATCAACTCCATTATCTACTGACTTTTATGAAACCTCAACTCTGAATGAATCCAAACATTAGCAAAACAGAAAGTTAGTGTGTTCAGTGAATGGGTGTCACCAGAAGCTCATGTGCTACTGAGGACTCCGCGTATGTCCAGAGGTGACTATGCCATGCATCCTTCTCCATCCTCAAGCCTAGTGGACCCCACCTTTCTTGCTCTCAGCCATTTGCTTCTGTCTCTACTTCTCTGAGAACATACATTGTCATCGTCTGGCATCCTTTAATTTACTGGCCATTTTATCTGCATCTCTGCATCTACAGTCACACCTCCCTCAATGGGAGAGGTGTCCTCCTTGTGCCTACCACTCTCTTCACTAAATTCTATCTCTTTCTACGTGTTCAGCCTTTGTCTGTCCACTCACTCTCCTGCTCCCAGGAACACAAAAAAATGAATTTCTCTCATCACAAGAAACAACATTCCATAAGCCCTAAAGGCACTAGACCCAGACTAATCCTTGGGTCATTTTTTTGGGTGGGTGGGGGGGGGGGGAGAGACAGGATCTCAGTCTGTAGTCCAGGTTGGTCCTGAACTCACTATGGAGTCCAGGCTAGCTTTGGATGCAGGGCAATCCATCAGCTTCCTGAGTCCTGGGATTATAGACATGCACTACCACATCTGGCTTATGTGGTGCTGGGGAATCAAACTCGGGGCCTTGAGCTTGCAAGGCAAGCACTTTAACCATGGTGTCATTCCTCTAGCCCTTCCCCCTTCTCTTTTACAGAAAAGAGAGCGGGGCTAGGCACAGTGCAAGAGGGACTTGAAGCAAAGTCTGGGTACTGTGACTGCAAAGGCACTAAGGAAAATCCGCTTCTCTGAGGATATCTGGTAGCAGGCTTACACAAAAGCAAGCGAGCTCAATGTTCTGAGCAGAATACTGGAAAGACAAAAAGGAGACAGTAGACATCAAAAGGTGGGTGTGCGCTTCTTTCCGATCACAAAATAGAAACGACTTGGGCAAAGGAGGAAAGGAAACAAGCAAGATCGTGCCACATGCCAGTGACAGAAAACCCAGCCAGGAGGGCTGTGTCAGGGTGGCAAGGGAGACTGAAAACAAACTCCTCTTTGGAAGGCTGTGACACAAAGCTATGAGAAAAGAGGCCTGCCGAGCCGCACTGGGGAGAAGAGGATGCATCACCATCACCAGAATGCCACGGAACGCTACTGTACTTCTAAGTTTTCAAAGCTTTTCACATCAGCGATCTCGTTCTCATCCTCCCAGTAACCCGAGGGATAGGAAGGTATCCTGGGCAATAAGAAACAACGGAGAAGCAGGTGCAACGAAGCCAAAGCCAGACCTGCAATAAGGAAGTGTGGCTCCCCTGGGGAGCAGGAGATGAGAAAAGGAAGAAGGAAGGTGCAGTTAAAGCAGGGCTACAGGTAAGTGGGAGAATGCAGGGGGGGGACAGCGGGGAGGGTGGCCGGGGCAGATGCGCAAAGGCAGAGGCTGAGGAAAGTAGATGGCATCTCCTCCCCTCCCTCATCTCTTCCTTCAGATGTTTTTTCAGAAGGGAAAACCCTGGAGGAGACCAAGCGGCACGAAAGTACCAGGAAGTACAGATTCTTAAACAAGGAAGGGTCAGTAGGTGAGTTTCAGAAGCTCAGGGAACTCCCACTGTTTTGGTCTAGGGGTACACACATTGGAGGTGGTGGAGTTGCAGGTCCAGTGTTCTGGTCTGGGCCTGAAGTGTCCCCTAGAAGCCGCATATACCTATGGCCTCTGTGTACTGTTGGGACGTAGGGCCTGGCTAGACTGGACAGACGCGGCGGGCGGGCCCTGACCTGGAGGGGTGTGAGCGTCGCCTTCGCCCCTGACTTGGCTCTGCTCTGCCGTGCCATGAGGAGATCCCTCTACAGCTCTGGCCCGGCCACGCATTTCCACCCTTTCTATCTGCCTGCCTGTGAGCGCACTGTCACCTCCTGAAGCTATGAGCTAAAATAAATCTTTCTTTCCTTAAGTTGTGGGTAGTAGGTATTCTGCCCCAGCAATAAGAAAGTAACCAAGACAGGGGTAATAAATATCAATCAGTAAATCTGCGATCTGACTCTCAGAGTGTTAACCCCCCCCAAGAAATCCAAGGGATGGAGTAGCGAAAACCCAAGCCAGATACCTAAATATGGGAAGAGATACTAAGCTTTATACAGGTCTACATAGAGGAATATAATCTCATATAATATAATATATAATATAGTTATCTGATATACTGTGCACAAACAAAGCAGAGAGACAGTAAATTTCCTTATGACACGGGGGATAGGGAGCTTGGGAAATGTTCGGGTCCACCACGTGGATTCTAAATTTGAAGACAGAAGCTCACGAAGCAACCTGGTTAGATTAAGTTGTGGGAAACATGCATGTCTTCAGAATATATGTTCTAAATGGGTGACTTAGAAGATAAATCAAATGACCAGGACGGGAGGGAGGGAGGAGAGAGAAGTAATGAGAGGCACAGGTGTTTCTGTAATCTCCAGCTGATGAACAGCAATATTGCTTCTGGAAGTGTGCATTGAGATTAAGCCAAGGACAAGTCTGAGGTAACGCTTTCAGGGACAAATAACCAATATAGATCAGAAAGGGTCAGTTCGCCTGAGGTGAGAGGAAGCTTCAAACTCCACGATGGAATGGGTGGAGGTCAATTGGCTAAGAACAGTAGGAAATTGCTTATAAGCAGAGTGTATGAAAGCTTCCAAATGGGAAAACATTGAATACAAAATGAGGCATCCAAGCTTACCCACAGGGAAGAAACGAAGCCTGCGGAAGACGGAAGGGATGCAGAGCGCTGTAACACGTGAACAACGGGAGTAACTTTGAATGACACTCATTCATTCCTTTATTTATTGACTAATTCATTCAACAAACATTCACAATCTCTGTGCTGCTTACACTGAGGCTCTAGCAAGAAGATGAGCCAAATGACACGGCTTCTGACTTAAGAACCTTGGTGAGAGGTGGGCGGGCACCCAGAAGGCAAAATGATAACCAAATGATGAACTTAGAAGAGTATTATGTGCAAGAATGTAGAGTGTTATAGGAATGTACAGGGAGAATCAAACGGTTTCGCCAGGAAGAGGTCAGGAGAGGCTGATCTTTGCAGGAGGAGTAGGTGTTGGGCTGTTGGAAGTATTTCAGGTAAAGGGAGTAAGCTGTGAAATGACTAAGGGTCCAGAAGGGCCATGCGGCTAGCGTGGAGGGAGATGGGGAAAGAACAATCTAAGGACTGAAAGGAACTTAACCTTTAGAATATTGGGAGTCCGTTAGAAAATGAGCTCATTGAGGGGAATATCAGGAATTGAAGGGGAGGGGGTGGGGTGGGAGGGTAGTAAAAGGGGGAGGGGATGGATTTATAATTATGCTGCGATATGTATATACACAAAATACTCAAGATCAATGTAAACATGTATTGTATCTATACATATCAATAAAATGGGGGGGCGGAATTATAAAAACAGTGAGGGGATCAGATCTGAGATTTTTACGAGATGATTCTCATTGTGGTTTGCAAAGGATTGCAGGAAAAGAAGACAGAGTTAGGAGGCTATTTTGAAAATCCAGGCAAGAGATTATGGTGATTCAGACCAGAATCTAAAGAATGAAAACAGAGACAACAGAATGGATTTGAAATGCACTTATCAACAGGATAACATGTGGTAGATGCTGGAGTTGTTTGAGATGATTAACTATCGAGTTTCTGGCATGAGCAATTAGATGAATACTGGTGGCTTTACCATAAATAATAGAATAAAGTTTCTGGAGCTTAAACAAGGTGTGAGTCTTTTTCCTTTAAATGAACTGCTGAGTAGGTAAATGTAAAAGATCCATACCTAGCCCACAAGGAAAAAAAAAAAAAAGAAAAAAAAGTAAAAGAAATTTCAGGACAAAAAGTATGAAGATGATCTTATACTTTTCAGGGAGTTGTAAATTGGCCACCAATTAAGGTTGATGAGCATTCATCCCCAACACTGGCTTCTAGAAGGTACTTGAGCCAGGTATCTCTAGGACTCAGTAAAGATCGTGTGGCTCTAGAAAAAATATCAAACAACTCTACAGGCAAAACTGAAACACAAGGGTTCAGATATTTCACTTCTCAAGATTCTTTTTTGTTTTCATAATTTTTCCAATAAAATAAAGATAAAAAATAGGAAATAAGATGACAGAGATAAAGGCAGTAGAACTAATCCAGAATATTAAAGAAGTCCCAGGTGTCAGCTTCCTAGGAGCCTAAAATATAATTTATTTATATTCAAATAGGATGTCAGTTGGTTGTAGGAAAAAAAAATCTCTTCAAAAAGCATAAAGTTGATTCTTTTCAGTATATATAGAATGAATGAGAAGTTAGTAATGATGCTAAGTGGAACATTTATTTCTTCTTCCAAAGGGGGGAAGAAAGGCAATTTGCAACTCTAGGAAAAACTAGAAAGCTAGCAAAGAGAGTCATCATTTACATATGAAGCAAACTGAAATTTTACATGATTTGAAACCTCTATGCTAAGAACATTCTTTTCTGAAGGTCCTCCCAGATTATGGTGTTGAATCAAAAAGGAGAAAATGTAATTTCAGACATTACTTGCCACTTCGGTGGATAATATATGTGTTAGGATGTAAGCGTTATTTATTGGTTTGCAAATTTAAAAATTAGTGCTTAGACAAAAATTAATGGTGGTGACAGAGTGGAACGAATATGCATTATTCTTGATTATCTAAAACTAAATGCTTAGCTGACACAGTTTGGAAGCTGGAGGCCTCCCCTTACATTCTAGACAGAAGTAGAAAGAAATTATCAAAAATTTCTTGAATAAACGTTTAAATCTGACACAAGTACTTAAGTTACAACAAAACCAATAAAGGTACTAAACATTATGATACAGATATCAACATTCAGGAGGGGTGCTAATAGTCAAATTGTATAATACAAATGAAGGAAACAAAATCCAAGGAAGAAACAAATTAATGAAAAGGGCTCAAGGAGAAACAGAAAATCTGAATGGACAAATAAACTGAAAAGGGGTTGAGCAAGTGATTTAAAATCGTCGTACTTAGATAAACTCAGGCCTAGCTGGCTTCACAGTGGAGTTCCAGCAAATATTCATGAAATCTAATACTAATTTCTATGGTCTAAGTATGGATTGGGTATCCTCAGGGGTCCTAGTGATTGCAGGCTTGGTCTCCACGGTGGTAGTGTTAGCTACTGTGGACTTTAAGAGGTGGCGCATACCAAGAGGTCCCTAGGTCAGTGATGGCCCTGGCCTAGAAAGTGATTATCTTGCTTGACCCTGGAGTTTCCTGGGAGGGTTGCTGTATAAGGAACAAGTATGGCTTTCTCTTCTCTCTCTGCTCCCTGACTCACCACGTGATTCTCCCACATAAGTGCTTCTGCCTTTCACCAAGGGACCTGCACTTTGACTTTGTACCTACAACCGAGAGATTAATAAACGTCTTTAATTTTATGAAGTTAGCTGCTACAAGTAGTTTGTTGTAATGATAAAAAGATATAGTAAATAAATCCTTCACAAAATAATTTTAAAAAGAAGAGAAAGGAACACTTCCCAACGCAGTCTGACATACAGGTTCATATTAATATTCTAATACAGACAAAGACATGAGGAGGAAAGAGAAAAACAGTAGATTAATATTTCTTATGAATATGCAGTAAAATATTTTCAACAGCATACTAGTAAATTGAATCCAGTAGCATATAAACATGATTATATGGTAGGACCAGTTGGGAAGTGCAAGGTTGGTTTAATTTTTTAAAATCAGTTAATATAATATGTTAGTAGAATGATTTTTAAAAATCAGTTAATATATTAGTAGAATAAAAAATGTTATCACCTCACTAGAATCAAAAGAAGCATTTGACAAATTTTAATGCTTTTTTACAATAAGAGAAAGAAAAATACTCAACAAACTAGAAATATACAGCAACTTCCTCAGTCTGTAAAGGGTGTCTACTAAAACTCCATAGCTACTCTCACAGTTAATGAAGACTGATGATTTTCCCTTAACATTAGGAACAAGACAAAGATTCAAATTTGTTACTTTGATTTAACGTTGTACTGGAAATTCTAACTACAAATAATTAGAGAAGAAAAAGAAAGAAAAAAAACCCAAATTGGGAAAGAAGCAGACCTATCTTTATTTGCATATGACATGGTCTTACATATAGAAAATTTACTATTAATACGAGAGCCAGTAAACAAATTCAGGAAGTTCTCAGGATAGAATTTAACATGGTAAAATTTCACTAGTGATGAAGTGAAATTAAGGAAACAATTTCACGGGAACAAAAATTAAAAAATTAGAATAATTTGAACAAAAGAAGTGCAAGATTTGTGTACTAAAAATGATGTTAAATGATGTTAAAAGATACTAAATTAGAAAATAAATAAATGGAAAGACATCCTATTTTTCGGATCAGACATTTACTATTGTCAAGATGATATAATTCCTAAATTGTTCAACACACATGGTGCAACCCTTAGAGAAATCTGGGCTGTCTTTTTTCATTCTTTGTAGAAATTGACAAGCAAAAAAATTTATATGGAAATGTGAGACCCAAATAATCTTGAAATAAAGAACAAAGTTAGAGGACTCATTTTCTGATTTCAAAACTTACCACAAAGTTACAGTATTGAGACCATTATGGTACATAATATAGACACATAGATTAAATAAAATTAATATTCTAGAAATAAGCTGTTATATTTATGGCCATTTTAATTTTGACAGTTTTAAGATAATTCGACTAATAACAATAGTCTTTTAAACAAATGGTATAGAAACAATTGCCAAAGGACACAGGTGGATCTCTTCCTTGTACACACAGAAACCCGAGCTCACAATTATCATAGATCTAGACAGAAATAAACACTCATAGCTAAGAAGAAATTTCTTAGAGGGAACATGAGAATGCAAATCTTTGTGACCTTGAGTTAGACAATGGTTTTTAAAGTAGAATATTATGTCACAGAGGTGTAGTTCGCGGTTTAAAGTGCTTGTCATGCATACACAAGGCCCTTGGCTTGATGGCCCAGTATCACATAAAAAAATAAGTCCAGTATGGAGGTGTACACTCTTAATCTCAGCTCCCAGAAGACTGAGACGGGAGGAGTGCTTTGGGTTCAAGGGCAACTTGGGCTACATAATGAGTCCAGGACCAGCCTGGACTATGTAGCAAGACCCTGTCACAAACAAAACAAAACACAAAGCAATGTCAAAGCAAAACTGACCAAAAGAAAAAAATTAAACTGGATTTTAAGAAAGTTAAAAATGTTTGTGCTTAAAAGTATAAACAGAATATGGGAGGCTGAGGCAGGGGGATTGCCATGAGTCCAAGGCCAGCCTGGGCTACATAGTGAGTTCAGGACCAGCCTGGACTACAGAGTGAGACCATGTCTCCAAAAAAAAAAAAA